>OZ005659.1:194237720-194380220 GCA_963930645.1 Salticus scenicus
AACAGAAAAAAAAACATTTATGAAAAAAAGCTAATAACAGTTTATATCATAGAAAAAGTCATTCTATTTTTAATAATTTAGAATTAAAATTAAACATCAGTTCTTTTGTAAAAGAAAATATAATGGCTCATTCAAAAATATAAATATTTTACATTTATAATTTTTTCTTATCCACGCCTTTATGCGTCACTTTAATTTTCCTTCTTTTTTATCGTTTTATTATTTGAAAAAAAAATGCATTAAAAGGAAATCAAATACAAATAATTAAATATCTGAAATAAATTGTTATTATATTTCTTCTCACCTTTATACTTTTTATTATTAAAAAGATAATAAAAATAAAACATAGATATATACATTTATATCAGCACATTATTTTACTGTGTAAAACATACATTTAAATAAATATATAACACAATGATGTAAGTACTGACAGAATATTTAAAAAAAAGTAAATGTACATTCATATATTTTAAAGATAAGATGATTTTATCTTACGCATTTTACTTTAATTTCCCTTTCTCATTTAGGAATTCAATCAGACGAATTAATTAAATACCATTGAATATTAATAATACTTTCGGAAATATGATAAATTGAAATTCATTATCCTGTAACATTCTGAATCACAAAGTTTGGCACTGGCGTTTATCTAAGTTCACTGGAGTAAAAACGTTTAATTCTAAACTTTTCGAACATTAAAAAAAAAAAAAAAAAAAAAAATCTGATTAAAACCCAGAGAAAATATAAGTATTCAACTGTAATAAATGAGTTTTTTAAATGAAACAAGCAAATTCAATTATTTTGTCCGATGTTAAGAAAATAATTTATAATAATTCCCAGTTTAATTTTTGGAAGGAAAAAAAAAAATGAAGAAAGCAATAATATATATATTAGCGTACAACTACGTATTTTCATTTTCTCTTTAAATATCATTTACAAATGGCGGTATTTTAAAATTTGTTTCAGCTGTTAGATATATTCGTAAAGGCTTAATTAAATTGAAAAAAAAAATGTGAAATACATTTTCTACCTGTAAATCTAAATACAAAATATTCAATTTGCTTACGCAAATTATTAAATATTTTAAAATGTACTTATCTTAGAATAATGTTCAAAACTATATACGCATTCTGTTTCACCTTAAAATCTAACCTTTGGTATATCATAATACTGACTACTTGAACATAGTCAACATCTATTAGCAATATACTTCACCATAAAACTTAATGGTTAGCACTAAACGTAGCATGCTTAATATAGAGGTAGTTATTAATGTAAGGAGTTACTTAAACATTTTAGATATTTTAAGATCGATTGTTAGGCAATCGAGTGTCCTTTGGCTCTTCATTAGAATGCTATTAGTTATAATGTCATTCTAAACTCAATCCTGAGACTGTAATATCCTTCTATAAAGTAATAGGTGTAGTTGTATTTCTTTTCAGCTAATATGTAATTATAAATATATTAATAATTATAAATTAGTTACAATTCATTATACATACATATATATATATATATATATATATGTATCAATGGAATGCCGCTACTACTACTAATAATAATAACAATAATAACAATAACATATTTGAGATTAGTTTAGATAAGCATTATGAATATTACTTTATTTAATAAATACATTTTTCTATTTCATCCTGTATAATATTTGATTTTCACAAGCACATATTATGTAGGTGTGATTGTGTGATAAAAATTAAAAATTAATGCAGGCAAAAATAAATAAGTAAATAAATAAAAATGAAAAATGAAATCAACCAAAAATGTAGAAAATCATAATTAAGCCAAAAAAACATTCAGACTATCATAGTTAGGGGATTCCTTCAACAGACGTTTCAAAAGTTATTATATAGTAAAAACCGTCATCAGTGCAGAATGACAAACGTGGACTAGGACTCTTATACATAAATAGACAAACGAAACTCGCTTCTTTATCTATATATAAAAGCAATAATATGGTACTGATGACAGTACGCTTAAAGCTACAGTAACTACACTTTGCTTTTACATAACACATATCTTACAATGACGTTTTCAACGTTATGTAAATATCTTGTATTTCTGTTCAATGTGAGGTCTCGCTATATAAGTTATTAAATTTCTGAAAAAACATATTTACGTTCTTTCATATTTAAACTGCAATAAAATGTAACCTAAAAATAAGACATGCTATAACAGTATTTAATGTGTTACACGAATCAACATCATAACTGTCAATTTTTATGTTTTTTTGCTTCTTGAAAATTTCATTATAAATATTTTATATATTTCTGTAATAATTTTCACTATATATATATATATATATATATATATATACATTATTATTATTATTATTATTATTATTATTATATTCCAGTTCCAGTAGTAAAAAAGCATAACAATCGGCGATTGTGAAATAGGTTGGATTCAATTAGTTTAAAGGAATTAAAAATAATAAATAATTTTACAAATGTACCCATACTTTAATGAATATTTAATATTATTATCTGTATTAAAGTACATTTACCAAAATTCAAGTTTCGAATTATTACTCACTTTGACCGACGATGCACAAATAGCACTTAAGATATTGGTGCTTACATTGGTACTGACAACACCATATATCACTTCGCAGTTAATGATCTAAGCTTTAATGGAGGTTGAATATAGTGATAATAGAATCTTCTCCAATAGTTATTCTAAATTATATAGAATATATATTTATTTTATAAAACTAGTATCTTGCAAATAAAAATATTAAGTAATAAATAAATGTTGATGTTTTCTACATTTATTTCTTCCTTAACATTTCGACAACTAAAATTTGCATTCCCTTGTGTTTTGACTCAAAATTTATACTTATTCCTATTTTAAATAATGAAAAGCAGATAATCTAACCTACTTTGACGTATAGTGCACATATGCGTTCATAAACGTGAACGTTGCTATTTCCATCGGTGAGTCGTGAAACCACCCACAAAATAAAAAAAATAAAATGTATCACAACCCGAAGGTTGGTATGCATGTCAAGTAAGGAGTTTTATTATTATTATTATTATTATTTAACTACTTTGTATTATAATTATTATAAAAAGGATTTCGTATGACTAAAAATGTATTGATATTTTTATAATAATATTTTGTAAATTACTTAACTTACATTATCGAACTTCTTAACTTTAATGATTGTATCTGTATTTCAATAGTATGCAAACTCTGCTTTTTTTTTTTTTTTTTTTTTTTTTTTTAATTTATTTATTTACATTTTGTATTACATTTTGTTAGTGTTTACTTGTATACCTGCATTTTTATCAGAGTTATGAATTTTAATATTTATTTCCAAGAATTGTTACGTTCATACACTAATTAATAATAATAATATATATATATATATATATATATATATATAATAAAAATCAAACTAAATTAAAACTTTTCTTTTAAAGAAAAGACAAATTTATGATAAGGTAAAATAGGTTACCGATTATACTGCAAATATAAAGCTCTGAAAACACCATAGTTGCAAGCAGTTTTTCAAATTTTAGGAATTTTTTATTCAATAATTGCCAATAATTTTGAGGAGTAACATTTGAAATGCATAATACATGATTAATCTTCAGAGTGACTAAGGAATCAAATTAATTCAAATTTAATGGTAGATATTAAATTAAATATTCTATAAATTTGGCAACACTGGTGAAAACTCTTCCACTTTTTAAATATCAATATATATATACGAAATTGACAAAATTTATGATATTCGATAATTCTAAGGTAAATTATAAGTGATATTTAAAAAGCGAATGAACTGACAGCTGTCACAAAGCTACCACAGGCGTCTTTTTTCCTTCTTTCTTTTTTTTTTTTCGAACCACTATTTTTATAACATAAAATTTATAATAAAGTTACGTAAGCAAAGTGCAGATATATCTGTGAAAATATATTATGAATTGTATTTTTAGGAAACAATGGTAAGAAAAGATTATGAAAAAAATCTCCTGTGCAATTCTGTTCTCTTAATTATATACAGAGTTTTTCCAAAATATCTGGCAAAAATGTAAAATTTAAATAGAAAGGATCGAAATAAACAGATTTAATATGGAAGAATGGGCGCAGAAATGCCCCGTTCATATTGTTCAGGTTGTAGTTGAGATCGATAGATTATGACTGTTTGTTGTCTTTAACTATCATTCTGTGCATATTTGTTGAACCACAATGCGCTGTTACATGGATAACGCATATCACACCTGGAATCAAAACATGATCCCTTTTTAACCATTTCCAATGATTATGTTCAAATGTTTTGTAAATCAGCAGTAGACTGTCCGGAAATAATTTCTTGAATGTCTTTTAACCATTTGATCCATTTGCGTTAGCAGCCCGTACATTAAATGATGTCGCAAAACTCCGAATCTATGTAAGGATACATTCTGCTCGAAACCAGGACAATGAACCATAATTAAAGTCAGCAAGAAGTATCCTACTATCTATCTCAACAGCGCTGTCTACCATATCAACGAGTCATAACTGCACCCACATTTCAGCATAAAAATGTCATTGAAAATACAAGAAATATATATATATATATATATATATATATATATATATTTCTTATTGAGTTTTTGTAATGATACTAATATGAATATTTTTGTGTGGCCGTGTAGAATAATCGTTAATACCGATCATATAATATTTTACAGGTAATTGATTTTCTGTATATTTATAATATATGTTGACTTATAAGGCTTTGTGCAGTACAATGATATTAACTGTGCTGTATACAAATAAAGGGCGGCTATAATTAAACTGGCAATACTTACAATGATGTGTAGTGCCATCTAACTGCAAGAATCTCACCAAAGATAAGTTCCAGAAATTAGCGCTAGGGAAATACGTGGCTCTGTTTTTATAAGGAAAGCTTTTCACGCAATTTATAATTTAAAATTAATGATTGACTTTTTCAAGAACTGCTTTTTTTTTATTCATTATTTTGAAATTAGAGACACCACGTTAAATTGTTTGTGACAAAAGCTTTGTTTAGAAAAACAACGCCCTAGCGGTAAATTTTAAATTTATTCATTTATTTATTTGGAATACTTCGTCTCCCGTCTTGTTTACTTTTATTACAAAGTTTGGATTTATTCCTCCAATTAGATCGCGCTCCAGAACACTGTAAGCACAATTATTTCCTATACACTATTCAGTTGTTTTATTCATGTTATTGTTTTCTGGGAACATGCTACAGTAACTTTCAGGCCTTCCTAAAACGATGTATAAAATTTTAATGCGTAAAACAGACATTGAAAGCGATGTTAACAATTTTTACAACATTTTTAAATGCTTTAAAATATTTTATTATTATTATTATTTAAAAAGATTGGTTGGTTGAATGGATTTTACGTAGCGCTAGTGCTGTGTAATGGACAACTGTCGACCGTCTGGGTCTCACCCCTAGAGGTGGTCCGGAGACATGCCATCTCAGTTTTTATCCTCCACGAAAGGGATGGCTCTCCTGCTTCGGTGAACCCCATATAGGTAAAATTTTTGATGGGAACATGGGCGGCCATGACTATCATTGCCCTAACAGCACAAAATGTTCGAGAAACGTAACAATCATATAACATTGAAATTTCCGAAATGTTTAAAAACGTTCAGATTGCTTTCCGATTAGTTTCAAAAACGTAGAAATGTCCGCGATCGTTACAAAATTCAGATACGTAACAGAAACGTTACAATCACTTAACAGATAGAAAATCAAAAAGGGCGAATGTTTCAGAAAGGTGTCAGAGAGCATACTAAAATGTGTTATTTTTTGAAAGATTGTAAGCTTTTTGCAACACAACTGTAACATTCTGTGCTGCATGGGTGCGGTCATGACAGATTTTAAGTGCACCAGCCACTTTAGTGTACACGACGATCTTTGGCCGGCTCTAGTACCGAACCCTCCCGGATATTTAAAGAGGTCATGAAGGTACAATAAGTTTAAAAATTCCTCTAGTTAATCCTTTAGTTATAAATTATTAGAGGAATCTATGCTAGTAATTTGTTAAATAATAACTTTGAAAACGTTAACGAAAGAAGTGAATTGAGTGTTCACATATACTGTTTTAGTTATTTTATAATTGCTACACATTTGGTTGAAAAATAAAATAAAATTTCAAATCAATGTGAAAAATAAATTGCAAATGAAAATAAAATAATGAATAAATGAAATGAAATAAAAGAAATTATCTAAATAGTTTTCGTCAAAAGCGCGTTTCTACTTTATCAGAGATACTACATTTATAATTTATTTTGAAGCATTGTTAATCCCGCTGCTATTTCACATCACTTTCTTTGTACAATATTTTTCTCCATTGTATTACTACGATAAATTAAGAGAAGAATTACGCATAAAAAACAGTGGTGGCATGATATTATAACTACGTATATGTGTGTATGTATATATGTATTCAATACAAAACTACGATAAAATTGAAAACAAAATACACATACAAAAAGTGTTGTGAAATAAAGGAGGCCCTCAGAATGCTCCGTAATAAAGTATAAAAGATAACAATTCTACTATACTTGTATTTTTAGCCCCGATAACAGAACAAAAATTAACAAATCGACTGTTAAATACGAGTAAATATTACTGGATTATTTTTTTTCTAATGTTAATTAAAAAAACATTAATAAAATAGTTACTTCTTTTTACTAATGACTTTTTCCCTTCAGATAATTTTATACCGGTAAATGTGAACTGTTTACTTAGTAAGATTAAGCATTCTCCAGAATATAATGAATTTTGACCTAAACAACTATCGACAATATATGCCACATAATATCAAGCAGTGGACACTAAATGTAGCGCGCTTAATCAACTAGAGAGTCGTAAACATACTATAGGGCTTGAGCACGTCAGGAGTCATTAGAAGATTGATAATTACGTCCTGGAGTGTCTCTAGAGACGTATTTAATGTTTCAGAAATTACATAGAGTAATCAACTAGAAATTATATTGGAGTTTTACTTGTTAAATAATATACATATATATTTATATATTTATGTATTAAAATCTGGAATATTTTAATTGCTAAAAAAAGTATTATCTATGTATATGGTTATCTATTGATTTATAAATATAGCGTCTTTCTGAGTATTATATAATTTATTTTGTTATAAATTATGTGGCAAGTAATTCAAAAATTGTCTGTTGTTTATATACGTTCAAAATAAATTTTTAATTACATGATTGATGATGCAGTACTACGAAATTATAAGTCAGTTCTGTGACATGTAAAATTTCACCAGAAACGTTATTTAAATTTTCACATGTTACATGTGACTTTTTTTTTTTTTTTTTTTTTCAGATATAAATTTAATATTTAGTTAAAGCCAATATATGTAAATAAAAATTTTCTAAATCACATATTATGATATACATGTTTATATATGTATAT
The DNA here is from genome assembly GCA_963930645.1 of Salticus scenicus. Taxonomy (NCBI): domain Eukaryota; kingdom Metazoa; phylum Arthropoda; class Arachnida; order Araneae; family Salticidae; genus Salticus; species Salticus scenicus. Next base: position 194,245,162 of record OZ005659.1, read on the forward strand.
TGGAGGGACGTGTTTATTTTGAAAGAGAAAATCTGAAAAGAGAACATGCGTTTGTTTGTGCGAAATTTTCCTCATTTGAAATGTGAAAAAATTCCCACGAAAGGATACATAAAAATAAAGTTGTTGCGTTATACAATCAGATTACGACGTCAGGGAGTTTTTTTTTTTTTTTTTTTTAGTTTATTTCTATGTCAGTCCATGGTTTTAATCGCCAAAATTTAAAGGAAACTATCTTGGTCAGACAAATGCAATCTATTCTCAGTTTTACTTTCACTACTAAATCAAAATCGCTCTACATGATTGTAACTGAGTTCTTCCCCTGCCGTTTACTGTTTAATTTGAAATGATAAGGGTCTCCGTCGTCTTGAGCAAGGTTGCCCTATAACCGGTTTTTACTTGTAGCGTCTAGCCACTTTACTGTGTCTAGATAACAACTTTAAGAAATAGCTACATTTTGTTTTCTAGTTAATGTGAAACGGTGACTTAAATGGACACTATGTGCATGACCGTATATGTATGCAATGGTATTATTTAATAATAGGTAATCATTATCACAATTTTCTCTGTAAAAAAGAAAATTCATAAGCGTTTTGTATAATACGGAACATTTGATCCCTATGTTTAGTTCATAAATTTACTTATTACGCTTTTTTATTACATAACTGCACACGTATTATATATGTATATTCCCATTGTTCAATATCCCTGCGTACATTTTCGCATATTATATATATATATTAATTGTTCTTGGAAAATGATAAGATGTATAATACGTTTTAAAAAGTGTTAAATTTGACATAAATATATATTTCCAATTTTCAATAACCTTAGATATAATATAATTACTATAACTTTACGTATCGTTTATTTGGTTACCTCGCGTACTTTAACTAATTAGTATTTATAGCTTCATCTCTCTTAACAATAGTGCATCAAATATACTTCTAATAGGATATTCTCGAAAATGCTAATCAAAGCAAATTGGATTTTAGAACTGTTTGTCGGAATACTCTTTTAAAATTTCGCTTATATTATATACTAATTTTAACTAATTTAACGTAAAATTTTACTTTGTATTGCATTTAATATTAAATAATATTTAAAATATTCAAAATATTTATACTTAAAGTATTTATTAGTTTTAGATTGTACAATGCGTAGCAATATTATGATTTCTTTTGTAAGATTATTATGTTTACTCAATTTACATATTTTTTATTCTAGTAGCCTAGCAGGTTTTGCCCGCTTCGCTGATTACAACATTCAAATAAATAAATAATAATAATAATAAATAAAATTAGAAATTTTGCGCAAAAACAATGAAACAGCGTGGATCTTTTGGTGGAATGTGAAATTTGGCACTGGAGTAGCTCGGACGTTTCCCACCAAAATGTTTACTTAAGCATTTTTTGATACCCATATCAACTCATCGCCGAACTGGCAACAAAAATATAAATAATTATAAGATTAAAAAAAAAAAAAAAAAAAAAAAAGCGCTTTAGTGTAGGACTCCTTTGTGAAATTTGAAATTTAGAACTGAAGTAACTCGGACGTTTCTCGCAAAGGTCTTTACTATCGCAATTATGATACCCGCATTTTAATTTATTAAAAATAACTTACAAAAAAAAAAGTTACTATATCAGTGGCGTCCTTACATTCCCAACTCATATTCAAACTTAATTATCTGGTTACTTTCCTTTTTTTTTTTTTTTTTTTTTTTTTTTGCACGCGCACTTTTTATTTCCTAATTCAAAATTATTAAAAAAAAATAAATAAAAAGAACTTTTTCGATAGTGTTCGTTTCGATACTGATTATTATTAATTTCCTTTTCTTTTCTTTTTCTTTCAAAAAAAAAAAAAAAAATTGATTTTGATGAAATTCTGGCAAAAGCAGATTATAGTTTAGAACGGGGAACTATTAGTTTTATTTTTATTTTTTTTTATTTTTTCAAATTCTAACATTGCTTTCAAATTATTCAATTATATTTTCGATAAGTGTTAGATTTCGATGAATGTTTAACTATCGAAAACTGTTATCGTAAAAATCCGCAGATTGAGAGTAATAGTCCGCAGTCCTAATAAAGGAATTCAAACGTTTAATTAAATTTTATTGGTGACTATCTTTGGCAATTCAAGAGCATGACCAATTTTTTCTATATACAACCGGTAACGACATGTAAATTACATTTATTTATTTGTGTTTGATTATATTGATTTGAAACATGTCTAATTTAAAATAAACTAAATATGTATACTACTGGCCATTAAAATTGCTACACCAAGAAGGAATAAAAATAACGGAATGAAATTTGTTCGACACATACATTATAGTAGGAAGAACAATTGATTAAAATTTCTGGAAATTTGGAGTAATATGTACTGAGAAAACAGTACATAAAGCAGCGACCTCTGTGAGCAATTACAGCATTTATCTGCCTAGGCATTGAATCGAACAGCGATTGGATGACATGTACGTGTAGAGCACTTCATGAAGTTTTGACACGATGTCATAATTCATCGATCGAAGTTACTGGTGAATGGTGGGGGGCCAGTCGCTTTTCAACGATTAAACAGTAATTTTCATTAGTGCGAGATCAGGAGAACGCGCTGGCCAGAGCAACAGTCGAACACATTCTCTATCAAAGAAGGACCGGACAATACAAACAACTTTCTGTCGTGCATTATCTTGCTTAAATTTTGCGCTATGGAGGCCTCGAATACAGAGCAGAGGGTGGACTTTAACTCATCAGAAATTTAATGGCCGCTGTTCAGAGTGCCAGGGATACGAACATGAATGAATCGAGACGTGTATCAAATGTGAACCCTTAACATCATTGCGATAGATGGACAGTATGATGATGTCGAATCCCATCTAGCAATGTGCATTATTCATAATGCCGTTAAATACGGATAAGGCAATCTTGATGGTGTAAACAGGATTGTGATTTGTCTGAAAAGTGACTTCACGCTATTCCTGCGTCCAGGTTCATCGTTGATTACACATTAATGGCGCCCATATCAGTGATGCAGTTTTAAGGGTAATCAGAATTTTGGTAGTCGCATACTGAGTCACCACCTGGATTGATGGTATGTGGTACCATTGTTTATGCGTCCCGGTCACCTCTTGTTTTCATTCCCGCCACTCTGAATACCAGCCATTACATTTCTGACGAGTTAAGGCCCATCGCTCTGTCCTATGTTCAAGGCCTCCGAAGCGCAACATTTAAGCAGGACAATGCACGACCGTAAGTTTTCCATATTGTCTGGACCTTCATTGATGCCGAATGTGTTCGACTGTTTCTCTGGCCAGCGCGTTCTCCTGATCTTGCACTAATGAAAATGACTGTTTAATCGTTGAAAAGCGACTGCCCCCCCACCACTCACCAGTAACTTCGATCGATGAATTGTGGCATTGTGTTAAAACTTCATGAAGTGCTCTACCCGTACATGTCATCCAATCGCTGTTCGATTCAATGCCTAGGCAGATAAGTGCTGTTATTGCTCACAGAGGTCGCTGCTTTATGTACTGTTTTCTCAGTACATATTACTCCAAATTTCCTGAAATTTTAATCAGTTGTTTTTCCTACTATAAAGTATGTGTCCAAAAAATTTCATTCCGTTATTATTATTCCTTCTTGGTATAGCAATTTTAATGGCCAGTAGTGTATTTACATTATGTTGCGGACGGTAAAATCAGGAAAAATAAAACATATAAAAACGTTGGATTAATTGAAATTAACATTTAAATTATAAAAAAATTAAAATAAAAATTCTAAAGCTTTTATGCCGTCTGTTTTATCAGAAATTTTTAATGATTACAGGTTCAAATCTTTATTTTGTTTTATTCACGTGTAAGAAAAGGCTTCTTTTCATTTTAAACAGTAAATAAAACAGTATATTTTACACATTTTATTTTCGGTGGCATCTTCTTGAAGTTACAACTCAATAAGAAATGTCTGGATAAAACGCAAATATCGAAAAAAAAAAAATACTGTTGTCCGAAATTAGCTGATGTATCGCTTAGTAAAAGCTGATAAGTTTTCCATGAATAGTTTTTGAGACTATAACACTTTTACAGCTGAAATGTGCATTATCACTGCACCGCGTTTTCTTGCTACGTTTTGTTGATTTTTATAGAAAGAACTGAAACTTATACGGTTATATCTTTACATATTGGGCGTTTTTGCGCGTTACCCAATGTTTTTGACCATGCTGTTTACTTTAAACTTCGTTTGCCTTGAAGAGAAAATTTACTGATTCATACTTCCTCTGTAAGCATAAGTAAATGAAGTTCATTTAATAATAGCTTTTATTTTTATAAACCTTTATGTTTTATTTAAGTGTAAATCACTAAGTTAAACTGATCGTTTCCTTTTTTCTTTCTTCTTCTTCTTCTTTTTTTTTTTAACTTAACTTGTATTTTAAAGAATTGTATACATTGTTTTTATATATTAGAATGGAGCACTGACTAGTAACCTATTTGTCCCCGAAAATAACATCCGCACCAATCAACCAATTTATTCACCAAACCAATTTTTCTACCACCAAATTAACATTTCACTACCACCAAAGCAGGTTCCACAAGCTCCACCTACTCCTGCCACAAAATTTCTGTGCTGTGTGCTCTTCAACTTAACAGTGACACGTTTAAACAGATTTTTTTCATCGTTTTGAATTATATTCTTTCGTAATTTTATATTTATTTTTCTAGGCAAAATGTTTTGGTAGTATGAGGGTCAAACCATTTAAAACATGCAGAGTCTGAAGAACCAGTTGTCACGAAAGCGATTATCGCCAAAAGAATGCGCCCATTCACCCAAAAACTGTAGAGATGTTCACGGAAGTTGCCTCCACATCCAGTATAAGGAATCCGACCTGTACTTCTTATCAGTACTTAATGATTGTATATTACAGTTGCATATTAACCACTTCACCGGCCACTGTAGTATGTGGAAGGATGCATTTACCCCCGAGTTAACTCGGGATGGCCGGTGTAGTTTAAAATCGATTTTTTTATGATAATTAAATTGCTCGATTTTTTTTTTTTTGTTATTATGAAATATTTTATTGGTGCACTTTATGTAAAATTTTGACAAAAATAGTCATAGTCTGCTGTTGTAACTTTTTGAACAGCATCTGAAAATTCGATAGCGTTATTATCATTATTTTTAATTAAAAAAAGAAAACTATTACTAATGATATAATTAAAAATAGCAATTAACGAAGTTTATTTTTACTCACTTCTTAAGTTATTTCTAAATTATTTTCTACTCACTTCTTAATTTAAAACGCAATACTTTACATATACGATTACAGAATAAATATTTATACATTAAATGTAAAATTACTATTTATTCATTAAAATAATTCTTGAAAATATTACAACGCTGCTCTTTTATCCATAAAGATGCACTGACAGAATATATTATTAATGCAGAATTTCCAAGTACATGAAATAAACCTAATATAAAATTGATAAACACTCTTAAACTTACGCTATTAAATAACTTATGGAAGGAGTAACAAGTAATTTCCTTCCATTCAAGGAAGTGAAGGATATTCTTGAATTCACGAATTAAGGAAATCGGCATTTCAAAAGATCACTTATTTTGATTGATTAACCGGTCACGGAAACATGCATTTTCTCCAAAATATTTTTGCTGTAATAGAAATATACAACGAAGGTTCTATTTGCAATTCAGAAAGCTTGAATCTAATTTTAGATATTCTGAGTATGAAGCTTAATTCGAGAAATGCATTTTCCTTCGTCAATATATACGGATCGGAAGTGGATGAAGAGTCAGATTTATATAACAATAATGGGATGAAAAATTCGATGTAGTACTTTAATGCAGAATTATTCAATTATATGCATAATACAATATGCGATATTTGTATTAAGATAAATAGATTCTCTAGATCATGCTGGAGAATAAGCACCAATACTTAAAAAATATTATTTACTTATGTTTTATAGAAATGCTGTACTTCCATTAGGGTTAAGGGATAATTGGGTTTGACGTCGCACTAGAGCTACATGATTGGCAATTGCCGGTGGTTTGAGACTCACCCCTCAGGTACGTCAACTTCAATTAGGAAATAATTATTGAATTTATTAATATTTGAAAATCGAAATTACATATATCTAAATATATACTTTTTTTTTTTTTTTTTAAGAATAAGTATTGGAAATTGGTGTACGAAACAGATTTTAATCTCGCATAATTAAACAATATCGCCTAATTTGTTGCCAAAGTCGTGGTTTTACTTTGACGTCAAACTCAGCGATTTAGCTATTTGGGACCAATTTTGATGAAATCAAGTAGTTCAGGCTTGCCAAAATCAATAAACCCTTTCTCAGTATGAAAATCTGTTAACATTTTAGATATAATGTATCGTTTATCACGAATTATTTTTGTCAAATAGCATAAAATGCTGTCATCTACATTCAAATGACTTCCATAGAACTACGAATTGTGCATTTGTCAATGAAAGATTCTGCAATATGTTTTAGATAAATTTTACTGAACAAACAATATTTATGCTCTACGGTGCATATAATCCTATTTTAGTGACTTTTGTGGTTTGAGTCTAAGATTTACTGGCTTTTTACGAAAATATTCACAGTCTGGAGAATATGTGTGTTTATTTAGAAACCGTTTATCACAATCTGGTTGCCAAATGTCATTTTTTGTGACAATATACGAATTCGATCCCTGGTCGCGCTGGTCGACCTTTCTGTTTGTAGTTTGCAATAGTTTTCTCCGAAACTCACGTAAATATGGGTTAGGCCCCACGCGGAAAACAATCTATCTAAGGCCTAATGCCCTAGTGCAGTGAATTTACCCTTATCATCAACACCAACTTCTATATTATAGTGGGTTAATCAGAGATTCATATGGTCTCCAAATCGCACATTTTACATATAAAACAGATACTGTTATTTTAAATAGAAGTTGTTATTTATTATTATTCGATGGTAGTTATCACAAAACGGATATTAATATACTGTTTTCATGTACAGTTTGTGTTTGAGTCAAGAAGATTCTTTTGACATATAAGGTGACTACAATTAAAGTTGCAATATTTAATTTACTTCAGTCTTTTATAAATTATAAAATTAATACAGACGGAACTGAAATATTAGTTTATTTATTTATTATTAATATTATTATTTATAAAAACTGGGCCGGGTGGAGGAAGCCTGTTCTCTATGGGCAAGGGTGCAAAAGCTTTCGTTTTAAGACGGAAATATTACATCACTATTTTTTATTAGTAATTTCTATAATATTCAGTCTTACAATATTAATATACATATGATAGAAATTCTTGATAAAGTATAATGTATGAATTTCGTCTTTTATACCTTTTTTTTTTTTTTTTTTGGTTACCTGCAAACACTAACATAAATTAAAATTAAATAAAAAACATTTAAGAAGTTTTTCAAAATAATAATTAGTTAAAACTGAAAGCATTTTATAATATTTCTTATAACAAAAATATAAATGCATTTTAATGAAACAAAAAATTTCTAATTTTTACTTTATTGGTTCCAAATTTTCTGCTTGCATAAGTTTCCTAACTGGATGATTCTATTATACACTTGAAATAAATCTGGCTAAAAAATACAACAAATTTAGTTCAATTCTTTCAAAAGTGACGTGCACAATTGAGGACATCGAAATTATCGTTTAGGGCGAATATCCTTACTTGTGCACATAAAAAAAAAAAAAAAAAAAAAAAAAAAAACGAAAACTACACTATTGTTATTATTTTTTCCATACTAGTTTTAGTCCATGTTAAATCTGAAACTTAAATTACATTATTACAAGAAAAACAAAAAGGCCTGAAAGTGTTGATATCCTTTAAATGTTTATTATATTATCTGTTATTTTTATTTCATCTCTTTAACAATTTAGTATTTTACTTAAAAAATGATTTATTACATAACATAATAACTAGAAAGAATAAAATTTACTCTTAAGAAATTGGACATGAACTTATTTTTAAATAAATTGTGAAACAAGAAATACATTTAAAGCTCTAATATGAACAGACTTTATAGAATAATAAGTAGTATATGATATATATACATTACCAAATCGTATTTATTTTGATAGATTGCAGCTCTAACTTAAGAAGCATTTCACTTAAGTTAAGTATGCCTGTTGACTGCGTCATAAATCATTGAAGAGTTTATGACTATATTCATATTCACATTCAGCCAGGATTTTGAAAACATTCACTCTTAGTTTAAAATAGTTTATTTTGAATCCTTATTGATGAAATGTACTTTAGTTAATGGATAGAAGTAGTCAGTGTATGACAACTTCAATTGATGTTGTAAAAGAAAACCAGTAAATTTGAGTTTATAGTGAAATATGGAAAAATAAACATTACTGGATTGATCATGCCAACGAAATTTTTTTAAGCGATAATATATAAATGTATGTCTGTATAGTAATTTCGTACCTGCCAATTTTTCAAATTTCTAAATCAGATTCTTTTACCATTAATTCAAAAAGGAATTTGTCATTTATATTTGACAGATATGTAAATTGAAACAAGTCATTAAAAAAAAAAAAAAAAAAAAAAAAAGTTACGTTAGGTTGTCTCCCTTGAAAAACGGAAGATTTGCCACTTATATAAATAAATTGCTAAGAATAAAATGATATTTTAAAATAAATCATATTTAAAGCGGTTTGATATATCAACATATTTTTATCTATCTATCTATATATACGTGATGGTTATCGTAATAATTAAATATATAAATGGATATATATATATATGTATATATATATATACAGTCGAACCTCGTTAACGTGAATTACTTTTAGCATGAACTGTTTCCACAATCCCCGTCAAAATGAAGATTATTTTAGTTACATAAAGGTTAATTACTGATAGCATGAACTACTGATAGTATGTACTTTTTTTTTATCCCCATTGAGATTCCTGTTAACGAGATTCGACTATATATATATATATATATATATATATATATATATATATATATATATATATATATATATATTACATAAGAAATGAATACATAATATAAGAACTGAAAACTATGTGAAGCAAAGGCAATATCCAAACAAATGAAAACAAATTTTACAGGCGACCAACTCTCCATAAACGCCTCTACAAGATCATATAGATAATAATAATAATAAAAATAATAAAAATAATTAAAGTGAAAAGTTGTATATTATTAGGTGAAAAAAATATTATTATTAATATTTATAAACCGAATTTATATGAACTAAATCAATGTGTATGCATCTGCCAATAAGTATTTCAACACTTTCGAATTTAGAGGCTTTGTGAAATAGCTAGAAAATATTCTTCAGAAAATATCTTAAAATTTTGAGAATATGAAGAATATTTTAAAACTCATATATTTAAGCAAAAGTTTTGAGCCGAAGACTAGTAAAAAAATAAACAAAAATCAAAATATTTTGGGTTACCCTGTATAAAGTAACGCATTAAATGCATTTTGGTTGTAACGCGTGATTATGAAGATTCATGTAATTTTCTGTATAACATCTTATATATATTCTACTACATATATTCATGGAAATACAACGATTTCTTTAAAATACTGCAAAAAAAATTTACCACTTTTAAATTATTAAAGGTAGTGGTATTAGAACCAGTGTGAAGCCATTTTCAGGAAACTATGCATACTACATAGATACAACCTAATACAATCAGAATGCAAAAAGTTTAAATATTATACGAAATGTGAACACTTTTGATAAATATTTTTTAACTACGCATGCGCGAGATTTAACAAAATTTCCTTTGCATAGTATAATAGCCAATAGTATTGAGCTACTTATATGAAAAATCAAAAACAAATATCGTGTAAATTATATATATATATATATATATATATATATATATATATATATATGAGAGAGAGACATAATGAACGGAATTTTAGTTCCTCTTCAAAAGAAAAAGTAGATTATAGGTTTTTTTTTTATCAATATTTATTTAGAATCAGCGAACAATTTATTACTACTGCGCACTGATTGAATCAAAATAAGAACGTGAGTAAAACCCCTGTTGATTTAGCTTTTATTTTGACTTCTAACTCTTTTTTTTTTTTTTTTTTTTTTTTTCACTTACACGATATTTGTTTGGACTTCTCAAATACGTAACTCAATAGTTTTGGCTATTAAATTATGCAAATGGAATTTCGCTGAGTCTTGCACATTCGTAGTTAAAATTATTGAGTAAAATTAGCTCATTTTTCAGAAGATATTTATTTATTTATTTTTTTAATCTGATTGCAGTAGATCGTGTTTAATATAGTATTTCAAGCTTCCCAAAAATGGCTTTTCACAGGGTCAAATACCCTACGTGTTATAATTAAAAAGTTGATAATTTTGTTTGCCATTTATTTTTATAAAAATCATCATATATCCATGAATATATCCAGCCTCATACAAATTTATACAAATAATTACAAATATACTCATAATCACAAACTATATCCAAAACGCATCTCAAGCAATCCTTTTTACAAGGTAATCGAAAACATTTTTACTTTTGTTTAATTTTTTACTGGTCCTCTTTTCCTATCCAGAACAAAACGGTTGCTGAAATATGTGAGATATAACCCCAAGGTTCAAAATGATTCTTAATGAACTTTTTTAAATATCTGACAAAACGTCTAAATTCGAAAGTGTCCAAATACTTATTGGTTGATAGTGTATATATTATGACTAAAAATGATAATAATAATAATAATTAATGATATTTATAAAATTTTTATTTAAATTAAGTCAATACTATATATTATGCTATAAAATGTTATCCCCTCTGTACAGCTCTACTTAATGGTGGTAGGTCATAATGATGAAGTACTACAAAAATATTTGAAATGCATATAGAATCATCCGTAACCAAGCAGCATGATAATAGTGTGAAGAAAAAGATGTAATGTTACACACAACAAACGCAATTTTCCTTCTACATTTCCTTTTAAATATAGTTTCAGCAACCGATTCAACCAAAAAGGAATTCATGAGTTTTTTGACTATTATATAAAATGAAAGCAATTTTATCAATTTACGGTATGATGACACCCTTAAAAACAATTATATAAATGCCACGTACGTAGTTTGAATAGTTGAGAATAAAATGGTATTTTAAAATTATATGTATAATTTTAGGCTATACATGTTATATATATATTGAATATTCCCCCATTTTCACATTGACTTTTATTATTCTGAATAAAATATGGAACATTATTCTTTAAAAGATTCAGGTATGTATGGGAAATATTACATTATATATATATATATATATATATATATATATTAGGGTGGTTCGAAAAAAACTTTTTTTTTATTTCAGATCGCTATAGTGCGCAAAAGTTGCCATTGGTATAGACATAAAAAAAGCACTAATTATTATTTTTTTATTAATTTGTCTTCCGGTCGCGCAATGCCATCGAAGTTAGCAAAAAATTGTGAAAAACCTTAATTTTTCATAATTTTTTTAAGCACGCCAGATGGTTTTAATTGCGTTCCTATCCCATGAATTAACTACTAAAAGTATGTAAAATCAATATATATGCACTTGTTATACATTTGTTTCATATCTTCCGGTCGCGCAACATAGTACAAAATGAGTAAAATTAGTAGTTTTTTCAAAATTTCAAAGTTTGACTGCTTAGTACATTTTAATCATACAACTTCTAGAAATGCTATAGTTTAATTCTATTACAATAATATATTTAAAATCCAAGCATTGTAGATAAACATGGCTATAAGATAGACGTCTCGTACGTGAGGAATGCCAGCGATGCGCGCGCAGCGCAGCCAGTCACAGCCATTATCGTTTCCCGCTATTTCCTTTTGTCTGCTCATGCCGCTAGTTCTAGTCAGTACTAGATTGTGTTGTGCTTAAGTCCGTATTCTACTTTTGTGTTCAGTGTTTGTACTTGAATACGACAGTTATTGATATAATGGATGTACCAATGAAAGTTGGTATAGGTACAATAAATAGAAAAGATTTTGAGTGCCCTATTTTTGGTCGCTCACGAAACTTGTTGCACAACAAGCTTCCTACTCATGAAAGTGTCCTTCGCTGCTGCTTTCAACAGAGATTCCACCTAGCTGGGACAATAAGCAACAAGAGTGTATTTTTTTCAAGAGTAGCCTCAACAGTAGCAAAGAAAATTATCAGTTTGTATGACAAAGCCTCGATCCCAAGTGTTACGGACTACAGAGTCATCTAGCTAATTAGATCTTACTACGAATCTTACAGTAAACTCAAAAAGTCGTTTCATCGTGACAAAGATAAACCAGCATTCAAACTTAAACTTGACAATTTCAAGGAGAAAGGATGCTCTCTCTTTGATGTCGCGGCGTGTAAATGTGCAAGTACGTAAACCTTTATTCAAAAGGTGGAATATTTTTTTTTTCTTTCACAAATGCTGTTCACACTTAGAGGACATACACATGTATCTGAAGATTTCTTACATGAACAGTCATTAGCAACAATTACACATTTACACGCCGCGATATCAAAAAGAGAGCATTCTTTCTTCTTCAAATTGTCAAATTTAAGTTTGAATGCTGGTTTATCTTTGTCACGATGAAACGACTTTCTGAGTTTACAGTATGATTCGTAGTAAGAACTAATTAGCTGGATGACTCTGTACTCCGTAACAGTTGGGATCGAGGCTTTGTTATATAAACCGATAATTTTCTTTGCCACTGTTGAGGCTTCTCTTAAAAAAATACACTCTTGTTGTTTATTGTCACAGCTAGGTTGAATCTCTGTTGAAAGCAGCAGCGAAGGACATCTTCATGAGTAGGAAGCTTGTTGTGTAACAAGTCTCGTGGGTGACCAAAAATAGGGAACTTAAAATCTTTTCTAGGTTTTGTACATATACCAACTTTCTTTGGCACATCCATTGTATCAATAACTGTCGTATTCAAGTACAAACATTGAACGCAAAAGTAGACAGAAAAATAAGGACTTAAGTACAACACAATCTAGTACTGATTCGAGCTAGCGGCATAAGCAGACAAAAGGAAATAGCGGGAAACGATAATGGCTGTGACTGGCTGCGCTGCGCGCGCATCGCTGGCATTCCTCACGTACGCCACGTCTATCTTATAGCCAAGTTTATCTACAATGCTTGGATTTTAAATATATTATTGTAATAGAATTAAACTATAGCATTTCTAGAAGTCGTATGATTAAAATGTACTAAACAGTCAAACTTTGAAATTTTGAAAAAACTACTAATTTTACTCATTTTGTACTATGTTGCGCGACCGGAAGATATGAAACAAATGTATAACAAGTGCATATATATTGATTTTACATACTTTTAGAAGTTAATTCATGGGGTAGGAACGCAATTTAAATCATCTGGCGTGCTTAAAAAAATTATGAAAAATTAAGGTTTTTCACAATTTTTTGCTAACTTCGATGGCATTGCGCGACCGGAAGACAAATTAATAAAAAAATAATAATTAATGCTTTTTTCATGTCTATACCAATGGCAACTTTTCCGCACTATAGCGATTTGAAATTTAAAAAAAAGTTTTTTTCGAACCACCCTAATATATATATATATATATATATATATACATATTTCCTTGATTAACGCAGTTCAAATTATTATTTCCAAATAGCGTTATTAACAAAGTGTTTTAATCTAAAACTAAGAGACACTATGCATATTTTTGTATTAGCCAAATATCAGTGCACAGGAATACCAATATTAATTCTATACGTACATACGTAGAATGTCCCACAGGGCACAAAGCATGATTTATTTTCCATAAACACCAAGCTGCTTAAAATTCTAAAATTTTCGGTAACGTTTTTTATTACTCGCATTTTGGAGAAACCTGATTTGTAGACAAAGCAGTGTTAAAAGCAGGCAGGTGCTTGAAATATTACGGTACGAATTAAAATTTTTGGCAACTGAATTGATAATGTCAGGGCGATTGCTTAAACACCTATATCGAGAATTATCTGAAAACAGTATAGCCTAAATTAACAATTGCAATTTTTAGCTCAAGTTTTATTTATTTATTTATTTATTCAATATTTCAATTTAAATGCCTCATTGCGTATTTTCTTTTCTTTAAACCCTATGATTAGCTGCTAAATTAATTTTACAATAACACATTTACCATTTCTACAATTTGTAAAATCGGTTTTTACGCCAGAGTCCGTTAATCTTTTATAATGCATTTTATATCATGTGCGGGGGTTCTGCATTATGCTAGATATTCCTCCTCTCATTTCACATTTCTAATACGGAAAAGAATTACGTAACTGCAGAAGAGATTATGTATCTGCATATTTGTCAGTTTTAGCAATTTTGGTTACTGGGAAGTTTTATAAAAATTCTAATTTTATTTATTCAGTAAAATATGTTACAGAAATGTAGATAAAATTTTTATTTAAATTTTCCGGTTTATGATTCTATATTTCGGGCCCTCCCCTCGTCTCTAGAATTTTTTAGGAGAGAATTTTCTTTGGCCCACAAGTAGAGATATTCACCTAAGGCAGAAAAGTGGATTTCTTACTATTATTCTCTTATATTCACTGCTAAATAACATTTAACGGCCCTCTTCACTTAACGTCGCCGGAAGCCCGAGCCAATGTTATTCTTTGGGGAAATTTTCTTTTCAAATTATTTATTAACTAATACATATTTTTAAATTCTGTTTTCACATTCAGAAAATTCCCAACTGTTAAATTGATGGACATTTTTCAAAAATGTTTTTTTTTTTTTTTTTTTTTTTTTTATTTATTGAAAAATTAAAAAAAAATTCATGTATTGAAAATTCGTATTTTGCAGCTTCAATATAAAATATAAAAATAAATAAATAAACAATAAAATAATATTTTTTTGAAAATAGCTTTGTTAACATAGCAACTGGGAATTTTCAGAATGTAAAAACAGAATTTAAAAATATGTATTAGTTAATAAGTTATTTGTAAAGAAAAATTTCCCAGAGAATAACATTAGCTTCGGCTTCCGGTGGCGGTGAGTGAAGAGGACCCTTAAGCAACTTGTTTTTTATAAAATTATTTGACAGGTTTATTTTCCCTCTAAAGTATAATTACATGAGTTTCTAATTTTTGCGCTTTGTTACATTTTTTAAATTGTAAATAATATATAATAGAAAATTATTTAGATGCTATCTGTTATAATATTACAGAAAAATCATAGATAAAAGGAGCTTTTTTTTCATTTTTTTTAAATTTTTAAATTTCTTATATTTAGTGTCATTTGTTTTATTAATGATTCAAAAACGCATCGTAAGATTCGGTAAACTGTAGATATCAAAACGGTTCTAGATTCAGATTTTGCCTTCAGATTTTGCCCCTCCAGATTTTGCAGAAAATGCCTAATATATGCGTAAAATAAACACAAATATTAATTTTGTGTTTAAATTTAAATTGGAGAACAAATAAAAATTTAAATAAATTTTAAAGCACATTTCACAGATTCAAATAAAATATTACTTATATATAAATTGTAAAAATAAATGTTAGTTCACTGAACACATATATCTTACTCATATATCTCTTTTGACATTTTCAATCCTACAATCGATCAAATATGTCCTCTAGAGATGACGAAATCCGTGATCGTATAATGGATGATGTTAAGAGAAATATATTAAAATTTTTTTTGCAAAATTCTAACAAATTACACAGGCCTGAAAAATCGAAATTTTTTAAAAATACAAGAGGAGTTTTCACTGATTTTCATGTTATTTTGTGTGCTGATTTCGAAAATGATTTCTTTTCTTTCTTTCTTTCTTACTTTTCTTTTTCTTTTTTTTTTACACGTAAGGATTTTTAGTAAAATCTATATCGATATATTTTTTTCCCCTCGAAAAATAAATATTGCATGCAATATCTGGCAACAGTGGTTTTTAACCATTTAAATCGATGTAAAAGGATCTATTATTGGTGTAGCAATCCATTTTTCAGAAATCGATTTATTTTTCATAGGTTTAAATGGATGAAATCCACTGTTGCTAGATCGTAAGAACTACCTCTAATCGAGAAAAAACGAAACTTTCCCTTCGGTACTTTTTACATAAAATTATGGTGAAACTTCTAAAAGATGGTTGGTTGGTTGTTTTTTTATGACGCAAGATCCAGGATAGGATATTCTGCGCCAAACTTGCAACTTCTAAAAGAAAATCACAAACATGCTATTTTATTTGTTTTTGTTAACTTGCATAAATATCTATCTATCTATCTATCTATCTATCTTTCTCTCTCTCTCTCTCTATATATATATATATGTGTGTGTGTGTGTGTGTGTGTGTGTGCTCCAGTGATTGACATGCTACAGCAATTGACAACTATACGAAATAATAAATAAATAAATAAAATAATAAAAGCATATATTTTACATATACGGATTTTAACATTTTATGTCAAACACTGGAGCATAGGGTGCTAATATCTGGTAAAATGAATAACTAGCAGTGTCAAACACTGAAACGAAGAGTGCCAATTACTGATAAAATGAAAAATTGGCAGTGTCAATTACTGGAACATTGAGTGGGTGTCAAATGAAAATTCATAAAAAAAAAAAATTAATAATTGTTATCAAATGTATATATTTGAACATATATGTGATTCTGAATGTCTTTCATGACATATGTATTAACTTAAGATTTCTAAAACTATTTTCCGGTAACTAGAGCATTAAAAACATCAATGATGGCTCTAAAAGTGTCAATCACTAGTGCATATACCCTATGTATTAAAAATTGAAATAAAACTGAATTTTCCAAGAAAACATGACATGATAGAAATTGTTCGTTATATCATCACCAAAATTTATCAGCACCAAAAAATTTATAAAGTTCAGCTACCAATTCCCTTGTATTTTTTCATCACAAGCCTGTGTATTATTATTATTATTATTATTATTATCCATTTTACAACTCAACGTATGTTTTCTGAATTTAGATTTTTGCATATATAGAGAGAGAGAGTTTCGAAATATATTTGTCCTTTTTCAGAAATAATCGATTAAGAAGTATTATATAAAAGAATAATTCTATTTTTTGTGATTCACTGGATTAGGAGCTTCACGAACATTGTGGTCTATTTATTTTCAATTTTATAAAGACTTTAAATTACGAAATTTCAAAATGTCAGTAATGAATGACATTAATAAGACTTCTCCTAATGGTACTGCTATGCAAATATCTGTTACTTTTTTCGAAATTTCTTCAATTGTTTCAACCTATTGAGGATATGAAAGGGGCTTTGAAGTGAATACGCAAAAAAGTAACGCTTTGGGCCACAATAGACTCACGCCGTTTTCGTATCACAGTTCAAGCATGGATTTTCGTATTGGTTTTAAATGCACATTGAGTTATACGATGTTGAAACAGTCATTATTTTTTACTATTAATTTTTAAACAAGATAATATATATATTATAATAATAAAAATAATTTCTTTATATATTAATGTAAGATTTTTTTAAAAAACGCTGGCCCGTAGAAATCCTGTTACCTTTTATTTACCCCTCTACGTACAGAAAATGATTGTTGAGTGAGAAGGGTAAAAAAAAAAAAAAAAAAAAAAAAGTTAGCAAATCCGACCTATTTGTATCAGTAATGTAACTGGTATTGTTTTATTTATTTTATTATTATTATTATTATTATTATTATTATTATTATTATTATTTGAATAAAATTACAATTCAGTGATGTCTCCTTTAAAAGAACAGTGAATCATATTCTTATAATCTTCATAGCAGTGCTGGGATTGCAGCTAATGATTCTTATAAAGATTGCAGACAATGTATTCAGATAGTTATAACCTTTTTTGGTAAGATTTCCAAACAAGCATTGTTCACACTTAAAACAAAATATAGTTATATTAAATAAAACAATAAACAGTTCAAACAATTTTATAACAGAATTCAAAGATTGTAATATCATTTTGTAATATTAGATAAGGATGATATAAATGTGGAGACGGAGGTATGGCAAGGAAAAAAAATAATGATAAGTAAGTCAGAGATATTTATGGCGAGATAGTAACAGTTTATAACTGGACTCCCAGAAATTAAAGATAGTGATCAAGAATTTGCGGCTAAGATGTTGCGCCATTCGGATATAAAGCATATTATTTTAAATGTGGTTTAATTATTCCTTATTGTTATTAGTGCCTGACCCCCTGCCACCACTAATTTTAATAATTTTACCTGTAATAAATAGACAAAAAAATCTTATAAGGATATTGAAAGGAATTATAATACCGATATATATATATATATATATATATATATATATTTATTTATTTATTTAGTAAAATGATTATATAGTTCATTAACCGATTTTTAAAAAGTTATATACATATATATAAGTAAATATATATATAATGGAGAAAATATTTAATTATATAATCTTGTCGATCGTTTTAAATTAAATACTACAGGAGTTATTTATTAGTATGTTAATATAATCTAAAAATATATAAATAATATTAAAAAAAAACATATTTAAATAAAAAAATAATTTTTTATTCTACCAAGGAAATATTCAAAATGTGTCGTCTTTCAAAAACATTGCAAAAAATATATATGTGATACATGAACATATATATATATATATATATATATGTCTGTGTGCGTGTGTGCGTGCGTGTGTGTGTGTATGTGTGTGTGTGTGTGTGTGTGTGTGTGTGTGTGTGTGTGTGTGTGTGTGTGTGTGTGTGTGTGTGTGTGTGTGTGTGTGTGTGATTCTACTCTTCATAAAACACCAGGAAGTGGAAAACGTATCGGCTGAAAGGAATTACAGTGACCACAAAAAATTATCTAAATTAAGCATATTTGGCGATTTAGCGCTGTTAGGTGTTCTGTTCGCTAGCACCGAGATTGCCGTGTAAGAACAGAACCGTGTTTTGTTTCACCGCCAAGTACTCAAAACCAATCGCCCAACAAAGTAAAATCGCCAAATATGCTTAATTTTGATAATTTTTTGTGGTGGTCGCTGTAATTCATTTCAGCCGATATTTTTATTCAGTTTCTGGTGTTTTAGGAAGAGTAGAATCACACACACACACACTCACACAAATATATATTTACATATATATATATATTCAATATTTTTCCAAGACGACACCTTTTGAATGTTTCATTGTAAGACAATTTACTATTTCTTTTAAATAATTAAATGCTTTTTATTGAAATCATTTGAATTTCGTCAGTGTTATTTGAATGTACACATCATGGTAAAAGACATAAATAAATAAATAAATAAACATTCTTAATATATAATCGAATTATTTACAATCAAAAAAGTTTTTTTTAAAGCAACTAAATTTACATTAAAAAATATTCTGTTTAATACACATTTTAAAACAGACATGAAAAATTAACTTTATTCTATTTCACCTTATTAGTTTAGCTAATTTAGTTTAGAAATATCTTATGTACATTAAATTACCGTTGAAAATAATATAAATATAATAAAATTGCATAAAATTCTTCTGTGTTATACACATTATAAAACAGGTATAAGAAAAAATAAATTTTACCAATTTCATCTTATTAGTCCTTCTCTAATTATTTACTTCAGCTAATTTAGTTTAGAAATACTGTTCGTGAATGAATCTACCTCAAATTTCGTTAATTTTATATAAATATATATATATATATATATATATATATATATATATATATATATATATAAGCTTAAATATAATCATAGAATTTGTACTGTCAGTTTTCGTTTAAAAGAAGTTACTAACTATACCACATTACCCATCAATTTACAAAGTAAATTTCGAAATAGTCTGAAATTTATTTGAAAACACTTTTAAATTACCGTAAATTTAATGAATCGCTGAATAATTCAGTGATATTTTAAAATATATCGAGACATATTCATTACATCGTAATGAATATAGTGTCAGCAACATGTCATGAAATGCGTGAAACAGAAGTTTCCTCTTGTTAATTTACTATATTAAATTAATTTAAAACAGGGGAAATCTCTGTCAGAAATGCATATTTTCTCAACTTAATTTTCATTAAATTCTTGCAATTTCCTTAATGATTGAAGCTTGAATTATCTGCTTTGCATGAGTCAGGAGTTATTTAAAATTATAATTGCTTTAAAAATCATCAATTTTCCTTTAATACAAATATTTATAAAACATAGACTAAATAAGAAAGCATAAAGTTGATTTTGTGTGTTATGAGACGTTATTTAATGATTTCACGTACACACTACAGGGTGCCCGAAAAGTATCTTTGCACATTTAAAAATTAATTGACAATTACCGAAAAGGAAATATGCATACGATATTGTATGTCCAATAAATAATGTGTTGTAATGTATAACTGCATAATTTTAGTGCGTGTACTATTAGCTGTGTGCAAGATATCGAATCTATATGAGATTTCTAACATTATTCTGCGAAGCACTGCGAAATAAATACTGATAGTAAAAAATTCCCATGATCTATTTTATATTGATTTTTTTTTTCACTAACTGGAATCATTAGAACTTTTTCTGATTCAGGCACTGTACTGTGTCAATGCTTATGTCAATATTGATGTCATTGTTTCGTATTAATCCATTTTAGCAAAGAACCGATTTCAGATTTTATTTACACGTACAATTGGTTCTGGCATTTTCTTAAAGACGTTTCTCTCGGTGTATAATTATTATTATTATTACTATTAATTTTCCGTTTTATTTAATTACTTACTATATAAAATGTATTGTAACTAATATTTAAAAAAATATATCAATTACTTTGCATTCTAAATTTTCATCATTCATGACTTTAAATTCATAGAAAAATAGCCTTATCTTCAATTATTTTATTATTAATCCTTTCACTCAATATTTTCATTGAATGATTCTAATTTTCACTGTCAATTGTAAAGTCCTATTACAGGTAAAACATAATTTTCTTCGAATCTCGATAAAACTCCCTAAATCATAAAAGATTTTACAAGTAGGACTGCAGTACACTACGTTGATCAGTGCAAGTATTGTGAAATTTAAATGCCGCCTTCAGCTCAATTAATAATTTTAAAAGCAATTAATATTCTGAAACCAATAAGCTAGGATCAGTTAACAAGTATTAATAGTTATTAATACTCTCTATTTTATTTATTATATATATATATATATATATATATATATAATTGAGGTATTTTATTGCTTGGTAAATACCGAAATATACTGAATATTTTTTTTTTATTTTAATATAGTAGAGATATTTGATTTCAGAATGTACTATAAGAAAGCGAAAAATTCTAGCGAGCGCATTTTTCCACCAAAACCAAAAAAAGCAGACGCATTGAAAAATCCATTTTTTACTTATGATCAATCAAACCTGTTGTCATCTGATGATCGCAGTGACCTGTCTGAATGATAGAAAGCTTTTCTTTAAAGTTTTATGTAATGCTTTAAAATATGACATAACAGAACATTTAAGTATTCAATTCAATTTTTTATAAAAAAAAAATGTGCAAAAAAACTACATTTTTGAAGTTGAAAGATAAAATATATTTTCAGTAAATGTATAGCAATAATATATATTACTAAATTTAGTAAATGCAGTTTTATATATGGAAATAGTTATTAATAGTTAAATATTTCGTCTGAGCTTCTCATATTATGCAAACAGTTAAAAGGTATTCACATTCTTTCTCTACAATTGTTTTTATTTCAAACAACAATCTTTAATCCTCTTTCTTATGGTTATGTATGATTTTCTAAGAATAAAATTTTTTAAGTGTTTTATAGTAAAAGGTTTATTTTATACTTCTGAAATTGGTAATCTTTGATATTTATTTTAGATATTTATTTACGTTTCTTAAAATTAGTGGTCCGTGGGACTTTGAATTATGAATTTGGTGGTCCGTGAAATCAGAAAGATAGGAGACTGCTGATATAGAAGACAAATTAAGTGATTCCCAATACCCATTTTGAGATTATCTACGAGATTGAGAAATCTAATTGCTGAATAAACCATGCAAAATATTTCATAATATTTGCATATTTAAATCCATTGAACAAGAAGGTCATAAAGAAACGTAAATATTTGGTTTCATCTACAGCAAAACCTAATAAACCGAATGATCGAAAGTTCATCTGCAGAAGATGGACTTTCCCCATTTTTCCATTATAAATTGCGATGGACACAAGGAGAAGAATTTTGCTAAGAAAAAATTAATACCTAATCTCGCCAATCGGGAACTCTTCGGTGGTTTTCTCACGTACGTATTCAATTTAAACTGTCGAAATAGATTATAAGACTTTTCTAGTGCATATTTGATTTGGAACTGTTGAAAAAGAAATAAGTCAATGTATTAAATAAATGCAAAGACGTTATGTCATTCATTTCTGTATGTACGTGTTTTTCGAGTATTAGGGAAAATTTACGTAAACACTTTTCCCCACATTTATTTAGAATATTGACATATTTCGTTTTCAGTAACTTCAAAATTTCATATACACAAACGGGAGTTCCCGTCACCAGAAATTTCGAATACCACAATTTTTTAATCAAATTTTGCACCTTATTTAATCATAGAAAATAATTTATAAAACTTATTAAAAAAATATATAAAAAATAGCGGTAACCAAAATTCGGATTATTGGCAGGAAAGTTTCAAAATCTAACTTGATTACACAAATTCAACAGTGCGTACATGAAAATAGTGCCAAAAGCTTCGCTAAAAGTGATTTTTGGTAATAATCTTTCTCTTTGTTGTTATCATTTCCACGTGTCCTCACAATCTGAAGATTTTTTTTTTTGTGTGTGTGTGCGTGTCTTTTCTTGTTTACGAGGTCTTAAAACAGTGAAAGTTAATTTATGGTTAACCTGCATATATTTTTATAATATGATTCATAATAAAATGATATTATGTATATATCAGTAAATTGGTAAGTATAGTATTCAATAGGTATTTTTTTTTAATTGCTGTACCTTATTTTGAAATATACTTTCAGTTTTAAATGGTCGTCAATTACGGTGCCAAGTAATTAACAAGCCTTTAATGAAAAAAAAAATGTTTATTTTCTGCAAGAATGCTATGAAATAGACTTTTAAGATTATAATTTCAAATGCATCATGTTGATCGAACAATCGGCTGTGATTTATTATACTTCAATGAAAATGGGATATAAGACAGGTTGAATTATTTGGGATACAAATTTGAGGCATTGTAGGTGATTGACATGTTAAACAATTGGAATTGCATGGCATCTGTGTCCAATAACTCAGAATGACACATAGTCATCAATTAGAATGCAATGCAAGGTATTTATTGCGTTATCCAAATTTAATAAAATACATATATTTTTTTTTTTTTCATTTAAAATACAATAAAATATTGAAATTCTAATAAAGTAACATTCACATTGCTTGTAACTTACAGAAAGTACAAATTATTACACGTTGATTGACGAATAGAAATTTCCTTAATTGGAATTCACTTCTCTAAAATTATGTGTGGATATCAACAAACTAAAATCATACATGCACTGTAAAATATAGGTTCTTAAAAATAAATATATATTGTCTCAAAATAGTCCCGAAACAATACATACTTAAATTCAAAAATCCATGTACATTTGACTATATTGGCATACTCAAAAAGGGGGTTGACTAATAAGGATCCCAATAACCCCATGTTTAACACGTCAGTGTACTCACAAATGACTACATGGGTTTTCAAATTTAAATATATATTGTTTCGGAGCTATTTTGAGACAATATATACTTATTTTTAAGAGCCTATTTTTTTACAAAATGGTCGTTACTATTATAAATAATTGTTTTATTTATTTATCTCAATGGTTCGTTCAAGTTAATTTGAAAAGACTTGTACTCATTTTTGAGTATACTGACAAGCTCAAAAATGGGGTTGACGAATAAGAATCCCAATATCCCCATGGTTGACATGTCAATGTACTCAAAAACAAGTGCATGGGTTTTCAAATTTAAGTATATAATTTTTTGTGGCTGTTTTGAGACAATATATATTTATTTTTAAGAACCTACTTTTTACAGTGTGGTACACGGGTAGTAGTCTTTTTTTTTTCAGGCTACTTCCAGGTATGTGAAATTTACGCCTTTTTTGCTGCCACTATTTTATATATATATATGTATATATTTTTTATCATATTTAATTATGACACTACCACTATTAAAAATATGTTACATATTTCAGTAAGTAAGTAGTGGTGGCAAAACAGGCGAATATTTATCAGTCCTGAAGGCTAAAATTCTCTGCTCGTAATATTTATAATTTATTCCGGAATATTTTTAGTACGAAACTCTTTCTGACATAACTATCTTTATACTTTTTTTTTTCAACGTATAATTAGATTAAAATAGGCAGGAAAACGATTTTAAAAGTATAAATTTATAGTGCTGTGAAAAACATCGGGTACTAATAATGCTCCGGCAAAAATTACGACTGTAACCAAGTAAGTAAAAACTTACTTTTTGAAGACATTTTTTCGCTATGTTAAACAAATACACTATTTTTTCTAATTCATGCAGTCGCACTGTTAGAAGTACTTTTTTTTTCACAACACATTTTAAACGAGTAATTTTCTTCATATTTGTTTGAAAATACAGATCGGAGTGCATTACTCTTCAAAACAATTGTTGTGGTTAAGAGTCGAATACTAAAATTGGTGAAGAATAAATCAGAAATGTTAGCAGGTCAGCATATTAAATATTTCAAACCATATTTAATGCATGGTCTGCTTTCAAAACTTCCGAGATTTATAGCTGGTACCGTTTAACGTTTTATAGTTGTTTCAAAGCTTTCTACATCATTAGTTCTAAAATAATATTCACCAACATATTATGTTTTATTGTTTTTTTTTCCCTCAACACATTTTTAACGAGTAATTTCCTTCATAGTTCATTGAAAATACATATTTGAGTGCATTACACTTCAAAACAAGTCTT
The DNA here is from genome assembly GCA_963930645.1 of Salticus scenicus. Classification (NCBI taxonomy): domain Eukaryota; kingdom Metazoa; phylum Arthropoda; class Arachnida; order Araneae; family Salticidae; genus Salticus; species Salticus scenicus. Next base: position 194,270,154 of record OZ005659.1, read on the forward strand.
GTGGATAAGAGTCAAGTACTAAACTTGGTGCAGAATAAATCAGAAATGTTAGCAGGTCAGCATATTAAATATTTCAATCCATATCTAAAGCATTGTCTGCTTGTAAAGCCTGTGTATTTTCCGAGATTTATACCTGGTACAGTTTAACGTTTTATAGTTGTTTCAGAGCTTTCTACAGTACTAGTTCTAAAATAATATTCACCAACATATTATGTGTTATATTTCTTTATATATATATATATATATATATATATATATATATATATATATAAATAAATATACAAATATATACATATATAAATATATACAAATATATACAAATATATATAAATATATACATATATATTAGGGTGGGCCGAAAAAATTATTTTTTGAAATTGATTTTGGTATAGTGCGGAAAAGTTGTGTAATGGGTCTGTAAGAAACCTCTAAAAATTTTATCAGTTTAGTTTAATATTTAACCGCGCCCCTTTGGCGCTGAAAAACTGAAAAAAAAGAAAAAAATTAGTTTTTTTCAAAAAATTAAATTTCAAAAATTAATTTTGAATTTAGTTCTGGTATATTGCAGAAATGTTACGTAATGAAACAATTAGAACCCTCAAAAACTTTCAATCAATTTTGCCAAATATTTAGCCGCGCTCCTCTGACATAAAAATTTGAGAAAAAAATGAAAAGCCGGGTTTTTTTGAAAAAAGTATATTTAAAAAAAATTGAAACTACTTATACTATATAACTAAAATATTACATAATACGTTACTACGAACCAATCCAAATAAAATTCAAATAATTTTACTCTATTTTTATTCGCTTATTTAAAAATAATAAGCACACATATATACACATAAGAAATTGAAGCTTATCTTATACCCTACTTTCGTTTTTGTTTCTTTTCGTTCAGATTTCAAACGATAGATTGCGTTCTACTGCTCCCATTGCTTCCAAGGTCAATTTAACTAATAGATAAGATAAAATTTTGGATTTCGTTTCAGTCTACGTTTGTTTGTCAAATGAAACGGTTGTTATGGAGAAACGTGTAATTAAAAAAGTGACGCGAGCAAACTCAAGTCGTCCGCTGTTTGGAACAGGGAAAGATTTATTCCTTTCTGATGCTGTTTATCTCCCAACTTATGAGGACATAATAAGATGTTATCAGAGTATCAGATTGCAAATAAAGGGAGACAAAAGTCAAGAACCTTTTTCAAGAACTGTGGCCGCAGCGGTAGCAAAAAAAATTATTGATATATGGAAACGTGCTTCGATTCCTGTTGTATCATTAAAGCGAGTTACTGCCATGGTTTTATCTTACAACTGTAAATATAAGAACGTTATAAAACCTGCTAAATCTAGGAATACGCCGTTTTTACAATCGAAATTGAAGAAATTTAAAGCAGATGCCGCAAAATTGTTCGACATTTGTGCTTGTAAATGAAAAGGTTTATATTCGTGCGAAAAAAACTAAAAGTTCCTGAGAGAGAAAAAGAATTTTTAATTGATCAAAGGACAGTTAGAAAAATGGCTATTGGAAATCTGGATATAGTAACAACCCACCAACTACAAAAACGAGTACGTCGAAAAATGGAAATATCCGATTGTCCAAACAAGAATAAAATGTCAATGCCCAGTACCAGTGGATTTCAAAATAAAGAATCACATAACATTTTGAAAGATAATGAATTAGAGATTGAGTCAGAAATGGATACAAAAAATGCGGATCAAGATTTCAAGTGGTCTTATCCTCTTTTAACAAAACATAAACAAACTAAACGCCATCAAGATCGTCAGATCAAATGAGAATTTCTATGCCTCATGCAGCATTGGCTGCAGATTTAACTGGTGCCTCAAGTAGAGCAGTGGCCAAAATTACTACTGCAGTTTTGGCTGATTTCAATTTAGTTTCGCCTGAGCAACAAACATATATAGTTGGTAAAAACAAAGTGAGAAGAGAAATATAGAAGAAAAGAAAAAAAGTAAGGGAAAATGATTTAAGGCTATTTGAAGAAAAACCTATTAAGAGTTTGCATTTTGATGGGCGCAAAGATGAAACTATTGAACAAATACATGGTCATCGAAAATTAACATCAGAAGGGCATGTAGCTTTAATAGAGGAACCAGATAGCAAATATATGGGTCATATATCGTTAACTGCTGGTGAAAGTGCGAAAGGAATAGCCGAAGGTATTATAGAATTTACAAGAAAGAATAACATAAGTTTGCAGAACCTATCAGTTATCGGATGTTACGGAACAAATGTAAATACGGGATGGAAAGGTGGAGTAATACGTTTGCTTGAGACAAACATTGGAAGACCACTACAATGGAATATATGTTTGCTTCATACCAATGAGTTGCCACTAAGACACCTTATTCAAGAAATAGACGGTTGCACAAGGGGACCATATTCACATTCTGGACCTATTGGATGCTTTTAAAATATTGTGAGAAACATCCAGTGGTCAAATTTGATAAAATGGACTCTACATTTCAGCATTTCGATCCGCAAGATATTAGAAAGCTAAGTACAGATAAAAAATATTTGTATCGCATCTGTCAAGCCATAAAAGATGGTACTAGTTCTCCTATGTTGACTGACAGTAATCAAGGTAAACTTAGTCATGCACGATGGCTGACTACCGCAAACCGTTTGTTTCGGTTATACATTAGCACACCAAGCCCATCAGAGAATCTTATAATACTTGTGAAATATGTAATGCTGGTTTATGCTCCAATGTGGTTTGAAATAAAAATGAAATCGCATCGCCAGTATCGTTTCCAACATTTTTGGAAAATGATATCCCTTTCAAAGCAGCTTCCAGACAAAGCTAAGAAAATTATTTTTAAAGTTTTGTCAAACAATGCATATTATGCGCATCCCGAAAATTTATTGGTAGCAATGTTGCATGATTCCAGGAAACACATCCGGGAACTAGCAGTTAGACGCATTTTAGGCGCTCGACAAATAAAAATGAAGAACTTGAATGGTTTGCGAGTTTTCAAGCCTCCTCAAGTTAATTTCGAAGCAGACGACTACATTGATTTAATTGATTGGTCAAACTGTGTTGTAACAGAGCCACCTCTTACAATGCATTTAAAGGATAAAGACTTGAAAGAAATGTGCAAAAAAGAAGAGAATCAATTAATGACATTCGAAAAATTACCATGTCATACGCAGTCTGTTGAACGATGTGTTAAATTAGTATCTGAAGCTGCAATGAAAGTTTGTGGTAAGATTGCAAGGGATGGCTATATTCATAGCAAACTTCAAGCAAGAAAAGAACTCCCAACGTTTGACAATAAAGGACAATATTATTCGAGTACCTAATATTCAATAAGCAACAGGTATTATTAAATCCAACATAAATTTGTATATTTTTGCTTTAATCTTTATTTTGTTACTATGTAAGAGAAAATATGCTTATATACAAGAAAAAATATGTTTATAATAATTAACCAAGTAAAAAAATAAAAAAGTAAAGTTATAGTTATAGTTATAGAATTTTTATTTATAATACTAATTAATTAATCAGTTATGTCAATACTAATTTAGAAAAATAATGAATAGTTTATCATAGTACAGGTTTTCAGAAAATCCGATATTTCTTTCATTTTTCTCCAATTTTTGATGTCAGAGGGGCACGGTTAAATAATGAAAAAAAAATATATCCAAATTTTTATGGGTTCTAATTGACATATTATGTAACATTTTTAATGAATGCCTTTAAATATTTTGTATATTTTTTCAAAATATATTTTTTTTTCCAAAAAAAGCTTTTTCCGTGTTTTTTTTTCCGTTTTTCAATATCAGAGGGGCGCGGCTAAATATTGATTAATTTTGATAAAAATTCTTGTGAGTTCTAATTGGTCCATTACACAACTTTTTCATTCTATACCAAAATCAATTTCGAAAAAAAAAATTTTTTCGGCCTTTTTCCAAAAAAGCTTTTTTTTGTTCTTTTCTTCCGTTTTTCAATGTCAGAGGGGCGCGGCTAAATATTGATTAATTTTGATAAAAATTCTTGTGAGTTCTAATTGGTCCATTGCACAACTTTTTCATTCTATACCAAAATCAATTTCGAAAAAAAAAAAAATTCGGCCTTTTTCGGCCCACCCTAAATATATATATATATATATATATATATATATAGGGGAGACCCGTGTACCTAGGGCCAACCTATCAGGCTTTCGTGTATCCGGCATATAGCCAATGAATCAAAACACATTCACTGAGGATGAATATTTAAGTTCAAATATAACTGAAAGACATGATCCCAAAAAAAAAAAAAAAAAAAAAAAAAAAAAAAAAAAAAAAAAGGAAAAAAAAAATGAATTTAAGAAAGTGAACCAACAATGATAGAACCGGATGTCTCTGTTTCGTCTCCTGTTGAAATTTCGAAACCTTCAAAATCTAACATCTTTTCGTGTGTCATACTTTAACAGGTACGAACCTAAGCAAAACCTTTACATAAAGCAAAACCTCCCACATCAAAGAAAATATGTGACCGAAAACCAGAGAGATCTAGAAATCCAAGAGACACTTCAGAAGAAAAATAAATTGAAGAGAAAAAACATTCTGTTAGAATACCCTAAAAAAAAAAAAAAAAAAAAGAAAGAAAGAAAAGTGAAAAATATCGTGTTTTAAATTAAGGCAACAACATCATAATTATTATATGATAAATAAATATATTATTTGATATTGTTTCTTTTATAAAATACATGTTTATATGCTTATTTTCTGTTCATTACAAAATGAAATCTAAATTTGATAGAATGGCCCTAGGTACAATGAGGTATGGCCCCAGGTACAATGAGGGTGTTGTACCTGGGCCTCGAGTAAAGTTTTCTTAAAAACATTCTATTTGTCGGAATCCTTTATTTTAGGTATTTATATTAATCCGAATTGGAAGTAATTAGTCCGAAAGATATGTACATATCAGTTTGATAATTTTAAACAGGTGAAGGGCTCTGTTTTTGGGCATTGAAAAAAAGCGGCCCTAGGTACACGGGTCTCCCCTATATATATATATATATATATATATATATATATATATATATATATATATAATATGGTTAAAATAGGCATTGGATTACCATAGTAGAATTTATTCCGTCATACCATGCTGTCTAATTAAAAAAATCCCAAATACGCTTTTTAAACCTCACTACACACTTTCTATACCTGGCCTTTCTTTGTTATTGTTATGTTATCCTTCACACTTCTCATTCTTAATAAATTGTATTTGATTTTCTAGTAAGTTAAAAATCTTTTATTATTTTCTTTTTTTGTGTGTGTACTGTTGTTAAACTTCTTTATTTTTATTTTACCACTGCTGGTAGATAATTGCAACCCTTACTTTTTTAACTCGTTGTTTTTCTTATGTTAATTTATGATTCTGATTAAATCGTAATGATACTGCAGTTGACAGTAACTACATATATTGCACAATGTTTAAATATATATGTACGTGATAGGCCTACATTTTACAATAGAAACTGCGTACTGAGCGGCGTTTTATTTGTAAATTAATTTAGTTGTTTCTCTATGGCTGTGTAATATTAATTTTTGATTCTGCAATTGTGTATGACAATGGACAATATCCGTGCTTTTGGGTTCGAGGCTAAATCATATCTAACATGTGACTTCTGATTCTCCATTTACCTATGAATTTCCCTCTAGGATATGAATATTTCCCTATGGAATGCAAACATTCCCACGTAAAACACAAATGCAAACATTATAATTCTGTATTTTTCTCTGTAGTAGTCATGTGTCAAGGGTTTATTACATAACACGGATAAAGTCCACTGTTATTGTTAAACTTGCTGTGTGTGTAAATATAAACAGTTATTAATTTAAATATTTCTCTTTCTTTTAATTACCAATAATAAATTTAACTATTAAAAAAAAAAAAAAAACTTCTGTGTTGTATTCTGTTATAAAGAACATCAATAAATCTAGTACTCTATATTACATATTTTCGTGTACGGCAGTGGATTGAATATATCTATATATCTATATTTTTTAACTGTATTTTTTAATTTTATGTTCTTCTTATACATATATATAATACGACATAATAACAAATGTTTACTTACAATTGTAATTGTAAAATATGACAATTTACAAAATAAATAAAATATCAGAATGGATAGATAAAGAATTATATGCATTTTGTTCAAAGTTCATTCAATCACATGTCATTTAAATAAAAAGAAAAAAAAAAAAAAACATAAATATTAGATGTTTTTCAAGTGCATAAAATGTTTTATTCTGTTTTAAACTGCATGAGTTATGTCAGCTCAAGAGCTACAAATGAGAGTGTAACACAATGAAAGTGTAAATATGTCTGTTAAAATGTATTCAGTAAAAGTATTTCGCAAACGATATAATGTACTAAATACTTAGCATTCTAAAACACAGACGAAAATAGATTCTCGAGTGGGTATTTTATTTCGAGTATACGTATTTATCGTCCTTTCACTTATTTCGCAAATTTCAACAATTGTCGTAGTTTGTAAAAGTGGGAATGTATTTAAATTCTTGTTCAAAGGAATTGTCTATGTAATGGTGGAAAACAATTTTGTTTTGTGTACTTTTAAATGCATGTTCTTTAGTACAAAATATCGACTATTAAAATATTTTAAATGCATCCACTATGTTTAGGAATAAAGATAGGTTGTGCTTGCTATATATTATTATTTCGTATATATAAAACAATTAATTTTTACTCAATTCAGCTAATTGTAATGTGAGTTTTAATAAAAATCATTTTTAATAGAATATTATTGCAGAATATTTGAATTCAAAAACCCCTAGTATGTTTTGGAATAAATATGCATTTCTGGGTTTTATAATCTGATTTTGTATTTACGAAATCGATAATTTTCCTGGAATTCAGATAATTGTAACTTGAGTTTTATTGAAAATCATTTTTCATTATATAATTAAAAAAAAAATATATTCAATAAAAATTCAATATGTTTAGGTACAAAATTACGCTATTTTTTTTTAAATATATATATTCTGATATTTGATATAAGAAACTGTTAATTTTATTGAATTCAGATAACTGTATTTTAATTTTATTACGAATAACTGTTATTATCTAGGTTGAAAATTCTATCAACATTCAGTAATTCTAGTATATATGTATATATATATACACCGTGACCAATAAGTTCTCATACACTTTCAAATTTTTATTACAAGAACACAAAATAAATCATACAAAAACTTTTTGTATCAAATTAAAGTAACAATCATTAAGTATCTTTACAATAAATCCTTTGGTATAATTCCGGCTTTTAGTTTCTTAACGAGCTTAAGTCTTTTTTGAAATCGATCACATGCGGCACGCACGGCTTCCATTGACATTTCCTACTATATCTTTTGAATTACATTTTTAAATTTGCTCAAATCAGTGATTTTATAGTTATTCAGTTAGGAGAGCAAATATGACCACGCAAAATAATGAAGGGGGTTGATATCGGGGGAGTTGGGGAGCCATTCATTCTTTGGCAAAAAGTCAGCTAAATTTTGACTGCACCACTCCTGAACCACACGTGCGGTATGAGAAGGGGTACCATCTTGTTTGAAGCAGAAATATTCCGCCCCATACATTCTCTGGACATTTGGGAGTAAAACGTTTTCCAAAACCTCAGTTTTATAATATTAGGCATTGATTTTTAACCCCTTATCAACGAAGACTAACGGGAGTTTTCCTCTTTTGGAAATAGCGGTCCAAACCATCACAGACGAAGCATTTTGATAACGCGGAACGTAATGTTGGTTCTCAGGGATGTTATCAATAGAAACTGATCATACTCTGTCATTTTCGGGGTTGAGACTTTGCTGTAAACTGAATAGTTTCTCGTCTGAAAAGACAAATTCATCCCCAGCGTGCCAAGCAAGAATTTCTTCCACCTTTTGCTTCCATTTCATCTTAGCAGACTCTAAAACTCCGTGAATTTTAAGTTTTCTATAAACCTTGCACCCAAGGTCCTTTTTCAGAATGTTTAGCATTGACTCATTCGATATTTTGAGCTCTCGTGCTAATCTTCTAGCAGATCTTTATCCGTTTCGTCGTATCCTTTCCCTGACCCTTTTCGCAGCCTCTTTTGTCCGAACGGACCTCGGCCTGCCAGATCTTTTTCTGTCATCGACATAGAACGTCTTATTATACCTTCTGATAGTTCTGTAAATGAAATCTCTCTTCACCCCCAGGGCTTTGAAGTCTCTGAAAATTTCACCGGCTGCTCTTCTTTGACGAATTTATTTATCACAATTTCTCTCAATTTCTTCATTCTACCTAATTAAAGAAAAATTATAATTACTACGTCATATACACTTGGAATAGCTTTATAACTTACACTAAATTGCCTGCAAAATATTTGGGACTACAGCAAGACATATGTATAACTTTTTAACGTGCTTCAAAAGTTGTATGAGAACTTATTGGTCACGGTGTATATATATATATATGTTTTTTTTTTGTGTGTGTGTGTGAGCTTTTATATTGGAAACTATTAATTTTTAATGAACTCAGATAATTGTATAATTGTATTTCGTAATTCATAAAAAAAAAGAAAAAGTTATATTATTTGAAAAATAATACCTCAATAAACCTTCAGTATTTTTAGCAATAAAGATATGTTACGCGTGCTTTATATTTAGAATTTTTATATACAAAACTATACTTTTTTAAAATCTCATTCCGATAATTGTAATTTGACTTTAATTAAAATAATTTTTATTGTATACTTTAACAATTTGTGTTCATTAAAATTTCAATATATTTTGGGTTATCCGTGTTTTAATCTGAGTTTTAATTTATTTATTAACCATTAATGAAACCATTAACTTTTATTGAAATCAGATAACAGTAATTTGTGTTTTATGAAAAAAAATATTATTATGTATTTTTAAAAATGTAAGGAAAATAAAAAATATTTTATCAATTCATTAAAGAAAGATTTATGACAAACAATTTCAGAAATACTTTCGCTTTAATGTAGCTCAGTTTTTAAAACAAAAAAATACACTGATGGAAAAAAAAATCCCAACACGAGGAAGGAGCTGTGCTAGATAAACGAAATTTGGTAGGCGTGTTTATACATCTGAAAGATGACGTCGATTCCAATTTCGAGCTACGCGCATAAGTGTGGCGCTTGTAGCGACACTATGAACATGCAAATGAGGTTTGCTTTAAATAAGCGCTGTAAGATTCGTGATCGTTATTTACAGTTGAGATTTGACGTAGTGGGTTAATGTTAGTCAAGGATGCCTCTAAGAAGACGTAGAAGCCATTATCAACAGCTCACTGAGTTTGAACGAGGTCGTGTAGTAGGGCTACGAGAAGGTGGGTTTTCTTTCCGCGATATTGCAGAAAGACTTGGCAGGAATGTATCCAATGTGCATGAGTGTTGGCAGCAGTGGTCAAGGGAAGGTACTGCCTCAAAAATACCGGGTTCCAGGCGGCCACGTTGCACTACTGAGAGGGAAGACCGCCGTGCTCGGCGTATGGCTGTGGCTAATCGTACTGCGTCTGCAGCTGAAATTCGAGCTGCAGTTGGCACCACAGTGACACAACGAACTGTTACAAATCGGTTACTTCAAGGACAGCTCCGAGCCAGACGTCCTGTAGCGTGCATTCCACTGACTCGAAATCACTGCAGTTTGCGACGTGAGTGGTGTCAAGCTAGAGCTCATTGTTGGACGGAGTGGAGATCTGTTGTGTTTTCTGATGAAAGCCGGTTCTGCCTTGGTCGCAGTGATAGCCGTGTGTTGGTTAGAAGGAGGCCAGGTGAACGCCTGCTAGCGACCTGTCTGCGGCCTAGACACACAGGGCCTACTCCTGGAGTTATGGTTTGGGGAGCAATTTCGTATGACAGCAGGAGCACTCTCGTGGTTATCCCACGCACCCTGACTGCAAATTTGTACGTCAGTCTAGTGATACAACCTGTTGTGCTGCCATTCATGAACAGCATTCAAGGGGGTGTTTTCCAACAGGATAACGCTAGCCCTCATACCGCTGTTGTAACCCAACATGCTCTACAGAGTGTCGACATGTTGCCTTGGCCTGCTAGATCACCAGATCTTTCTCCAATCGAGCACGTATGGGACATCATTGGACGACAACTCCAGCGTCATCCACAACCAGCTTTAACCGTCCCTGCATTGACCGCCCAAGTGCAACAGGCATGGAACTCCATCCCACAAACTGATATCCGACACCTGTACGACACAATGCATGCAGGTTTGCATGTTTGCATTCAAAATTCTGGCGGTTACACCGGTTACTAATGTACCAACATTTCACATTTGAAATGGCTCCTCTCGCCAATGGCTCTACCTGTGATCTTGAAACTTTAATCAATTAAATATGTTACCTAGACAAATGTATTGCTGAAATTTCATTACTGTACAATAATTTTTTCTTGGTGTTGGGATTTTTTTTTCCATCAGTGTAATTCATTCCACGTATTTATAATATCAATAAAAAACAAATTTTAAATGTTATCGTCAATTACAAAAACTTTGAAAGGTCAACTAAAGTAACTAATTCATGCGTAATCTAGAATGTAAAAAAAAAAAAAATATTGGGCATGTTTTTTTAATGCGTAAACTTTCAACTGGATTATACCAGAAAGACTAGAACCCCTACATATATCTTCATTGAGCATGGCGACATTTTCCGTCATAGAAATTGTGGGAAGAGTTGATTGTGCTTACGGACAAATAAAAACTTAATAATATTATATAGTTTAAAAATAATAAAGAACACGCTTTTATAGAAATGTGAACCAAAAAAGCACAAAATATCTATCTTAGTATTAAAATGCAGGGTAAGAGAAAATCGCGTGAGTGGCACACCATAATATTTACATACATTTAAATATTTAATTAAAATAACTTAGAATCAAGCAAAAACCATTTTTTTTAAATCTCCCCTGACTGGGATCGAAAGCTGGACGTTTAGGTTCGTAGCGCGGCGCCTTACCTCAACGCCACATCGTTCACGTAGGGAAAGTGCAATATAAATTTTTTGTTTGCTCCCAGAGCAGTTACAAACATACATACAAACATACATACAGGTGAAGCTAATAAAAGAGTGTTAAAAAATCGTTTTAAAGAACGCAGGGATCGAAGTCTCTAAGATTGTTTCATGGCACCTTAAGGGATATAAAATATCGAACTCTTTTATTACCACTATTTTCATGAAGAAATCATTACCGTACTTTACAGAAATGTGCTGTGATTAAATAGGATAGAAATTATTGCATAAAACTTGTGGTAGCGAAAAAGGGAGAAAGGTCTCACATCCGAAAGTGTCCTGAAAAATGTGCAGAGATTTTCGAGTCTGGGAATATCACACAAAGTTCAAAGTCGCTACAATTTTTCAACACACTTTCGTGAATGATTAATACCCACATTTTGTGCTACTACTATTTTCATAAGGAAATTTTTACCATATGGTAAATAATATTATAGTTTTAAAAACTTTCTTTCTCTAAAATACAAACATGTGTTTTTTATTCATTTACTGATTAAAAAATATATATATATTTAAAAATTAAAAATTGAAATCTTTATAAATATTTGAAAGTGTTTATGGATTCACTGAGACAAAAAAGTATACTGCCTTCATCTAGAAGGAATAAGTAGACATTTTCTTAAGCGATGAACTAGAAAATAGTATATTACCGAGTTCTGCGTATAAGGTAACCATATATCATAGATAGTAGACGAGATGATAAAGAATTTCTAGTTTATACTTTTCTAGATGGTGAAAGAGTAATATGAAGATTATGAATATTATGCATCCTTTGTATAGTGAGAAATTCTACACTTATTTCCAAGAATAATGTCATAAACTAAAATTATAATTAAAAAACTCGCCTCTTGCATTCGCATTTATTTGCTGAGATTTTTAATGAACATAGAGCTCGATAGTATGGGAAAACACTCTAGAATTCTAGTAGTAATTTTTAGAAATCCCTATCAATGGGAACTAAAATTTATAAAGGATGACATTGAACTATTTTTACTAGAGCCACTATTTAGTTTCTACATGTGTGTCTCAGAATGCTTTTTCCATGTTTCACAAAAAAAAATATATATTGTTTTAAAAAATTAAAGAACACGCTTTTATAGAAATGTGAACTGAAAAGCACAAAATATCTATCTTAGTATTAAAATGCAGGGTAAGAGAAAATCGTGTGAGTGACACACCATAATATTTACATACATTTAAATCTTTAATTAAATTAATTTAGAATTAAGCAAAAACAATTTTTAAAAAATCTCCCCTGACTGGGATTGAACGCTAGACCTTTAGGCTCGTAGCGCAGAGCTATACCTCAACGCCACGCCGTTCACGTCGGGGAAGTCTTTTTTTACAATATAAATTTTTTGTTTGCTCCCAGAGCGGTTACAAACATACAAACATACATACAAACATACAAAAATACATACAGGTGAATCTAATAAAAGCGTGTTAAAATGTTAAAATGTGTCATGGTAATTTATGGTAATGTGTCATCATTAAATAGAATAGTTTATGTATAATTTTTCGGTAGCAGTTTCTTTTGTCTGAGTGTCTTAAAAAAAGTGGCGGAGACATCGAACTCTGCATATTGTGAAATAATTATTACTATAATTTGTAAAATTAATTATTTGTACGTTGAAAGTACTTAATTTATATATTAAATAATATAAAATATATTTTCTATAAATAAGTTAAAAATGAATTTATTTTATTGAACAGTGGGATGATATAATTTCTCGCTGCAAAGAAAAAGTTTCCAGTGTAAACCGAATTTAACAGTATCTTTTTTTTTTTTTTTTTTTTTTTTTTTTTTTTGGTCAGCAGTGCATAAAATGCATATTGAATGTTGTAAAAATCTAAGCTAGATATTTATTGATTTTTAAAAAATAAATTTTGATTTTTTAATAAATATTTAAGTGAAAAAAATAATAGATAAGAAAATTTGTTGATGTATTTTTATTTATGCCCTAAATGAAAAATGACGAATGTCTGTTATAGGGAATATATATTGTCTTTAAAGTGATCATTTTCTAATATTTATTATAAAACAAAATATTTATTATAGGATATTTGATTTAATTTTAATTTTATTTGTTTTTTTATTTCATTTTATTCGTTTATTTATTTTATTCATTTATTTTATTTTATTTTTTGCAAGCATATATTTTTTATTTATTTATTTATTTATTTTTTTTTTATTAATTAAAAACATAAATCATTTATAATACTTTTTTCTGTTTTTAATTATGTGTCTTTCTAACATACTATTTAAAACTACCATCAAAAACTGAGATGAAGAACTTACCAGAAAAACAAGATAGACATTAACAGGTATAAAAAGCATGACAAAATATAAATTAAAAAAACACACTTTTATTTTTTCCTCCAGCAGAATCACCAAATTTTATAATTTAATCAGGAACATTCTTTGCCCCGCCTTTTATTAAATACCACTTTTTTTTTTTTTTTTTTACTACAACTTTGTATTGGAGAAAATTATTCTATTAATAACTTGGTGTGAAATAAAGGCAGGACTCAAAATGATTCGTAATAAATTATATAACTTGGAAACTCTGCTATATTTAATGCTAATGAAATTATTAGCTTAGAAAGTTGAAAGAATCGTTACTAAGTACATGGTAATAAACTATGTATTTTTTACATACTTTAACACAATGTTTAGAAAAGACAGAATTACGTAGTGTTCAGAATTATATTTTTCTTTTTTTCAAATTTTAATATTTTAACACTATGCAATTTTTTTCATAATTAAACAAACAAACAAACAAACAAATATTATTACTATTATTATTATTATTATTATTACGCAATATAATTTACTCATTTCAGAGCATTAAAGAATAGATTTTAGGCATAATTCTCTTTTCCAAATATATTGACATTGTTTTTTGACAAAAGTTGATTTTGATGTAAGTTCTAAAAATTCTTCTTATTTAAAACCTTTAAAAAATCTTTAAAAAATAAATAAATAAATATTTTTTTGATACTTCAATCTAAAGGGATTCAGAATTACACACGTTCTACGAAACTATGAAACCCACTTAAAAGCTATGAATTAAAGCTGTATAATTCTAGACCTATAACATGTCAATGACTGACAATTTGTGAAATTAGGTGTTGGAACGATGCACTCTGTCTTATATGCTAGTTTAGCTGACGTAAATGAATTACAGCTAACAATATGATCAATTTAACCCATTTTGAATCAGTGTTTATAAAATAAAACTTTCAATTCATTTAACAAATTCTAGGATTCTAAGTTACTCGATTCAATTATTAATTGTTATTTCTAATATTTACAATAGATGTTAATCGAAGAACCGAATTTAAATAGAAATAAATATATTTAGCTGATCAATAACTTTATTGTAAAATAAACTAACTATAATTTTTCAATTATGTCAACAATTAAAGATATATCTGGTAAGAGAAAATTAAATTTGAAAATGCAGTCGATCTTTTGACATATAAAATTAATAAATAAACTTATTTAAAACTAAATTACCTCCTCCGAAAAGGGCAAAATTATTTTCACTGCATAGCTTATTTAATGAGATAAATAAATGTACATTTCAATTTGATATAAAAAATGTATCTGTGTACATTAGTATATTCCTTATAATTACTATTTAAAACCTTCAAACTTGAAAAACAAACTGAATTTCCATAATTGTATAAATTTGAATTATAAGTGTACTGCGGGGAAAAGAACAGCTCAATGACCGCATATATCCGTCAGAAGGTTCATAAAAAAGAGGCCATAAAAAAGAGGGCTTATAGTTCGAGCTACGTTGTTGAAGGAATTCTACCACTGTAAAAAAGTAATTTTACGATTAAAGTGTCACCTGGTGAAGAACATTTAAAATGATTTAAAAAAAAAAAAAATCTAATATTAACTATAAAAAATAAAATAATAAAAAATAAAAGATAAAATAAATCCATTTTTTTCTGTACATTCAGTGCAAGCCGCATACTGCTACGGCCAATACTTTTTGAATAATATATATTTTATTTTTTCTGGGACTTTTGGATCACCCTGTATATTTATATATTGGTACACTAACACCGTTAATTACGTTAAATAATCGTTATTTTATTTAACAGTAATGAACTAAAAATTATTTTTCGTAAGCAGTAGTTAAAAAATTTCGACTAAAACCAAAGTGCTATCAACTGTAAATAACTTTGTAAAATTTAACAGTTACAAATTACTTTTATAACCATAAAAGGTTTTTAAAGAAGTCTCTACAATGAATAGTTTTTGCTATTCTATGTACACGATGAAATCGAGAAATGTCAAATGTAAGGCATTTTCAAATGCCTGCACACTTTAGTGCGTTGGCTGACTAGAGTAAATTACTGTGAACAAGGGATTTCATATAATGCGTTTCATTGTAACGCCTACATAATCTGTTCTGATTTTAATCCTTCATCTTGAACATATAGTTTATCACTGTGCGATTCAATGCGACAAGAATTAGTCTCAAAATGTAAATAACCAGAAAATGCAGTATGCATGTAATATCAACTACATAAGTTTCATACGTTAGTTAAACGATTTTTTAAGACTGAAATGTATCAAATCTTAAACCGTAATATAAAGGAAAATCAAAGTGTTTGGAAAACATTGACATCTGTTATAATACTCAAATCTTATGTTTAGACATATATAAAAATAAAGTGTTCCGAATATTATAAAATCCATAAAAAAAATTCCAAAATTTAGTTTCAAAAATACAAATATTAACTTGTTAAAGTCACCACACAAAGGAATCTCCAGTGGGCAATATTTTAGCATTAAGGTGGTATACAAAATTTCAGCTTTTATCAACTTTTCATTATATTCTTATATATATATATATATATATATATATATATATATATTGCATTTCTATGGTTTTCATATAACACCAGAATCCGGAACTGTCGATGGCTTTTTAATGCCTCGAGATTTTCATTGTTTGTAGTCTTATATTACTATCGTTTTCGCACAACACCTGAAACCAGACCTGTCGATAGCGTTTTGTTGCCTGGTGATTTTTATAGTTTCTAATTTTACATTGGTATTGTTTTCGTAAAAAACCTGAAACAGATTGATAGTGTTTTATCCCCTGGATATGTACGTGGAACAACTGTAAATTGCTTTCTTGACTTTTTATGCCAACTAATTAGCGTGTGGGGCAAATTTAATCACTATTTTTTTTTTTTTTTTTTTTTTTTTTTTAGTTATGCAATTTTACAATGCATTCCAAATGGCTACGTTCGATAATTAAGAAATAAAAAATATATATATATCAGTGATTTTTGAGTATCCATTATATATGTTGTGTAATTGCAGTATCAGATTTTAGAACCCGGCAAATATACTATGTGTTTGCTGGGAATACAAAGCAAATACAATATGTATTTGCTTTATAATATTTACTTAACTCATATTGTATTTGCTCTTCTCAGTCAATAACAAAACACAGCGTAGGATGTAATATATGATGTTCTAAGAAAATAAGAATTAGAAAATTACATAAACAAACCCCACTTATTTATTTACGTATTTATTAAAGGATTCTTGAATTAGTCTAAAATCATTTTAAATAAAAAGATATAAAAAGAGATAATAGGATTCAAATTTAGAAATAAATTTGTAAATGTGAAGGAAAGTTTACAAAAAATACGTTTATGTATATTATGTGGTTATATATGAATAAATCTCCGCCATAAGCATTATTCTACCGCTAAATCAGATTTTTTTTTCTTATTTATTTATAATGTTTAGGTTATTAAATATATAAACTTTCTCTAAACTTTTAACTATTCGACAAATAAGTATTGTTGAAATAAGAAGAAAAATGCATTCTAAATCTGTACAATTTAAATTTAACTCAGTAGCAGCCTTCGTATTGACCTAAGCTTTTTTTTTTTTTTTTTTCTCCTCCTCACGAAATGGTTTTCGTAATAACTTCTGCCTGATAATAACTGAACACTCAATAATCCTCCTTTTTTTTTTTTTTTTGTATTTTTTTTTTTTTTTCCGGAAAAAAGCTTTCTGAACATTTTCTTAAATTTTAAGAAAAGCTCTTTGGTTATTATTATTAATATTATTATTATTATTATTAAATTATCTTGTGAAAAACTCGGATACTTATGGATTTAAAGCTGCATATAAATTTTCTAAGCCCAGTTTAAAGCCCAATCTACGATATCCTGATATCGATTAAGGAGTATTCGCTTAAGTGTTTGAAAACTTTATATACATGGCAAAGATATTAAGAATTAAAATATCGATAAACATATCGATAAAATATTCTACAGTTTCAATAGTTAGATCTAATTAAACTATAATAATACACAGAATTTGTTACCTCGATAAAATTTGGCAACAATATTTCGATAAAACACCTGGTTCTTAAAATCATATGCTTGTTTATAAATTCATAATATTTTACTTTATTATTTATGGATACTGGGATATTTATGGATTACTTTATTATTTATGGATTATATATATATATATATATATACTAGCAGACCCGGCCACGCGTTGCTGTGACTGAGTTATACGTTGAATTATACGGCTGTAAACTATTTAGTACAGTCAAATTATTATTTACGAACAAAGAAGAAAACGTTGTAGCCGATGTAAAAACCCACAGGGTTGAGATTTGAAACTTAGGTCAAAATTTGGAAGCGATTGATAAAAATTTTCCTAGTGTTGATATTAAGCACAAATTAATTTTATTGTAGGGTCCTATAAATTGTAATGGAGAAGTGATATATATTATTTCTAATGCTACTTTGGATAAAATTGCTAAAATGACTAATATATAAATTAAATTCTATTAAAATTCTATTAAAATAAAAGTATAAAAGAAACAGACGATTTTAAAATCAATTTTTATGGAGGAGTGAAATATAATATATGCTATAATGCAATACATACTAATATTTTAGCAAATAAAATTTATGAATAATTTATTTGCTAAAGGGGAATGGAAGACTCCAGATACAGTTTCAAATTCATATTTCTTTCTTTCTTTTTTTTTTTTTTTTTTTTTTTTTTCAATACCACTTAATGGCTGTTTCCAAAACTTTTATTTTTTTTTTTTTCGGCATCAAAAATCTTTGTACGATAACATGGGGATGAGAGATCTATATATATTACTATATCTATGATAGAACTACATTAGCACTTTATCAATGTGTATAAAATCTTTAAATTGATTATGACGTCAATTTTCGTGAGATGCATAATTTAACTTTTTATAATTTTTTAACGTTCACGTTTGATTAAATGTATTTATTTTTATGTCAAAAGAAAATGAACTCGAATTTTTTTTTTTTTTTTTTTTTTTTTGGCAACAATTAAATTAATGGAACTCACAGATATTTTGGAGCAACTTTAATAAAGGTCTATAATTAACAAATAATTGCAATAAAACAATATTGTGACAATAAATTGAGATAAAAACTATCCTATCTCTCAAGTTGGACCAAACTGCACACACTGTGCAAAATTTCATTAAAATCGGTTCCTTAGTTTAGGAGTTTACCCCGGACAAACATCGTGACACGTAATTTATATATATACACAGATATATATATTATATTATATTAATGGGGTAGTGTGCAAAATAACCTTGAGAGATCTGCGCTCCGGCATCTTCTGCAGAACGCATCTTAATAACATTTTCAGATAGAAAATGATTAGATAGACTCTTGTATAAAATTTAAAAAAAAATTTATTCAAATTTTGAATATGGATAAGGGTCAATGTAAAGAAACTCACACATATATCCTAATAACTAAATTAAAGTAAATACGAAATTTATATGCTCAGGGCTGATGGCTAATATAACTGTCGTAAGAAACCTTACTCTAAACTTTAATCACTCGAGAAATACCTCCTTCGATTACACAACTTTGATGGGGAATAACTAAACACTCCAGCTAGTTTTTTTTCACAAACTACTTCTATAACTATTTAAATAACTACTAATCGTCCAAATTATTGAGTTCCACCGTCAATTTCACTAATTGCTTAACACTCGCATAGATCTCTGCTCTCTCCAACACCAACAAACTTAAATTCGAACTTTTTTTTTTTTTTTTTTTTTTTGACAATTATTTGACAGCAATGACTTTCGTCCCGATTGATCCATATTACAGAAACAGAAACGAGTGCACCATGTTTTGTGGACATAGGACATCCAAAACATCCAAGCCCGCACTGAGATTCGAACCCAGCACTTGAGGTTCCAGAGGGCAAAACCCTACCGACCGAACCACCAGGCTGGCCCATTCTAAACTACTATATTTCGCCAAATTCTGTCGCAATGTTGATAAATTCGATGCCAAATCACCACAATCGATGCCACGACCAAACTCTGCGTCGCATCGGCTACAAAATTGTCGGCTAGGAGAGATTAGCTATCAAATTTAGCGGCAAATATTGTTTTAGAATAGCCAAGATCAGTAAACACTTCAATACTAGTATTGGAACATTTATGGTTGGAGTAGCAGTTCTTTTTTTTTTTTTTTTTTTTTGCTTTTTCTTTGCTTGTTTTCAGGAATGTTCGAGGGCTGGAACCTGCTTGTTTATTTACGAATAAATTACCAGACACAAAAATGACAGTGTTTTCATAAGAATACACATATCCCAATAGGCGTATAGGGGAGTTATGAGGTGCACACATCAGATTTTTTTAATTTTTTATTTATTTATTTATTTATTTATTTATTTTTTTGAAATCCGCTACGCATACCCTCTAATTTTTTTTCTCTATGGCCCTAAACACTTTTTAGCAAATATCAGCTTTCTGGGATACGTAATCTGGGACACGTACCGAATGGAATCTTCCCATCGTTGTCTGCTCAATCACGTGATGTTCGAATAACGTAAAATCGAATTCCGAGTATCAAATTCAATTAAATATTGTTCTTAAGAACAAAAGTGTTAATATTTAATAAGAAATAAAATAAAATTAATATTGTGCAACTTGGAATGTTTAGGTATAATGATTTGAAAAATTTAAAAATATTTTCAATTAAATTTCATGTGCATAATGGTGTTAAAGCAGGTTAATTAACTTAGTTATTGGTCTAAATGGCTTTACACTGTACAATGTTGAACTTTTAATGATTTAAGTACCAAAAATCAGAGTATTTAACATGTTCTCCATGAACATCAATAACAAATATAAACTAAATGATGATTGTAAATGTATACAGCAAACAAAAGGTGATGAATAATGATATAAAATAGATTAAAAATGATGATGTAAAAAAAAAAAAAATAGATTAAATACAATTGATCGAAAATAAGAATAGAAAATATGTTATTTCAGCAATCGCTGCAGATATAGAAGACTTCGTCTGCTGTTTGTTTTTCAAATATCATGTTACCTCAGACGCGTCAGGTGGGAAGAGATCATTTACGGAAAAATCCGAATATCTATATTAGGATTTTCCTGACAAAAAAATTAGATAAATAGAAAACAATAGAAATTATACGTATTCGATTAAAAAAAAATGTAAAGAAAGAAGGACAGAAAATTTCCCGATAGATTGATATATATATATATATATATATAGGGTGACCATAATTACAACTCATAGCGCTTACAGTATTCTGTAGCCCCATCTAATTGCAATACACACTTTGTGGGAAGATTTAACATGACGGAGGAAAAATGATTCCGAAAACACAAGTTGCAATATTTACTTCTGGGAAGTACAGTCGGTAACAAAAGTGTCCGAACACTAGCAAAAATTCCTATGTAAAAAAAGTACATGCGGTTTTGTTAAATAAATCCTTGTCGAATCCTGTTCTTAGTCAGTCTAAGAACATAATTTGATAAGGATTTATTTAACAAAACCGTATGAACTGTACTTTTTTTACATAGGAATTTTTGCTAGAGTTCGGACACTTTTGTTACCGACTGTATGTCGTACTGCAATCAAAAGCAAGGCCTTTTTCTCGGAGAAATTAGTGTCTTCTATTTCCAAATAGTAAATGAGACAAAAGCTGTCTTTTAAAAATAGCGCACAATTTCTCATTTTTATTTATAAATTGCGACAAAAGCTTTACTTAAAATACAGCGTCACATACTCCCCTAGCGGCAAATTTGGAAAAAAGTTTTGTAAAATCAAACATCCCCCCTCTTATTTAATATTCCTACAATTATTAATACAATTCTCTAAATTAGACTCGGCAGAACACTGCAAGCACTGTAAGTTTTATATATATATACATATATATAAGAAAAAAATCCTATATTTAATAATTCCAATTTGATACACTAATAAAAATAACGAATCAATATTTTCTCAAAAGAATGGTGGCAACTAGGAATTTTTCGCTGCAACCGATATGTTTGTTTTCAGTTTCTCCTATTCAGTGGTACTTACTACTGAAATGGCAGCATTAAAATTATAAAACACTGCACTAAAATTATGGTTGGGGTCATTTTTCGGGTAAAATGTAGGATTTTTTTTTTTTTTTTTTTTTTTTTAAACAGTGTACAGATTATTTATTAATTTATAAGTATATATTGTTTGACACATGGTTCGCAATATCGCATCAAACTGTGAATTTTTACGAAAAAGTATAAAAATTAATTTATTTGACTCCAAACATGTTTTAGATGCATTATCTTAAAAAAAAAAAAGTTTTTTAAATAATTATAGTATAATCATAGTTGCCAACATTCACGCTTTTCCGCTACTGCAAAAATTAATATTGTTTATTTATTTAACTTTTGAACACTGTTACAAAAATACGTAAATATTTTCTATAAATTTTTCCGGTGTTCAAAAAGCGTAAAGTTGACAAATATCGTACAAATATAAAAATAAATAAATAAATAAAAAATATATTTCAGGCACGAAAAGTACTTTAAAAAAACTCCTATAAATTAAAAAATATATATTTAATTCAAGGTAAAGCGTTATTCTTTTCTGTTTAAAAAAAGAAAGAAAATAAAATCAATACAAACTGTTACTGTAAACACAATGTATTTATATTCATTCATTTTAACAAACTTAGTACATTATTATATATTTATAAAAAATTCTTTATTCTTCAATTCAATCGGATAAAATGTTTGCTGAACCTTTTATCCATGCTTAGAATAACTTGCTCTTTTATTTTTTATTTTTATGTATTTATTTATTTTTTTTTTAAGTAAAACAATTTATCTTTAGTATAGAAACCTAGAGAAAAGCGATTTATTTAGCTTTAAAACTCTAGAGATGTCCTTTCACGCAAAAGGAAATATATATTTCTTACATATAAGAAAGTATTATATATTACTGTAAATAGAAATCAAAACTATAAGCGTAATTTTAATAAGTGTCTGTTTCCATTTCTATCCCTAATGACACACTTGTCCGCAATATATCCTGACGATGGCCTTAGGATATCCATATACGTCCTTTCCATCCACAGGAAATCCTGAGGATGTCATTTGTAGAAGATGTGCTGTTAGGTATATAAATTATATGTTTGTGTATATACACTAAATATACTTTTCTAAAAGCATTCTGCAACATCATGTTGCGTGTTAATTTATATATAAATATAAGGACATAATTCCTTTAGACAAGATAAACCAAATAAAAACAGGTTTTTCTTTAATCATCAAGTATAAAATATTTAGCGAAAAATTGAGAGAAATCCACTAAAAAAAATTGAGAAATTAATATGGTAACCTTTTATAAATACCATAACTTCATATTTTACGATGAAGAATTAAGTGTGTAAGGTTTTTGTACGTTTAAATGATAATATGACTATTATATTCAATTTCGAAGCGTTGTTACAACGTATATCTTGCATAAAGAGTAATTCCCGCAACATACAAAAATAAATAAATACAGCTTTCATTCAAAATTAAATTTTGATTAAAACAAAATTTTACTTTTTGTAGTTTTTTTTTTTTTTTTTTTTAATATCTTTATCGTCCTCAAATAAATGTAATGCCCAGGCATTATGAAAAGATTTTTTTTTTTTTTTCAATTTCATTATTCATTTTTTTCTTTGTGCTTTCTTTATGCTTTTTATTTTGAACCAATGATAAAATAAAATGTTGCAGATATTTAAGAGATATTTGCATAATTTTTTATATGATTCTCATATTTTTTCTACCAAAGTTTTTTTTTTTTTTTTTTTTTTTTTTTTTTTTTTTAGAGTGGGGTTTAAACTGTGTTCTAAAAAATAAAAAAATAAATAAAAAATCGAAAAATACCGGCAGTTATAAATAAATTAATTTTTTCCACAGTTATGCAGTCTTCCAGTCACTGGTATTACAGAAGCAAATTGAGCTATTGTGACATGTTCACTACTCCCGCACTTTTTTTACACTTTTAATTGTTGTTGCAGCTTCTTTTTTTCAACCTTTACTTTACACACTATCCGTGTGACATCGTTTGTACCTTCCGTGCCTGTTTGACTGCGGGCACAAAGAAGCATGCATTTCAAGCGTTCATCCATCCCGCCAGGTTCTGAAGCTCCGAAATTTCATGAAACAGTTTGTGTTACAGACTGCGCTTGCAGACGTGGCTGTACTTATGCAAACTGGCGCCAAGCAAGTACCCAATGAACTATTAAAATGGGTGTGGAACTCAATTTCTCACTTGACAGATAACTTTCCGATTTGTGTCGATTTCACTCCCTTACACCTCATCAAAAAAATTGGAGGACTGCAAATTAAAAACTCTCTGGGACTTCACTCTCTGGGAAAACTCTCTGGGAAGACTCTCTGGGAAGACTCTCTGGGAAAAACTCTTTGCCATGACGAAAAGACGTTTTTGATCTATACTTCTGTGTGAGAGAGTGAGATACATGCCTGTAATCACACAAGTGATGCGTGTAATATTCATATGCCCGGTATGGACAAGGTGTATATATTTATGAATATTTATTAATCATTAAATTTTTTTATCGTTAACTAACGTGTTAGTTTTAAACTTAAACTAATTCACATTAGTAAGTCTGTATGAAGATATTACATCCGACAGATTTAAAATGGATATAAATTTCTCTTACTTCCATGTAATAATCGCTTCAGTGAAATTGTGATAAAAGTCAATTTTTATTTTGATTTTTTTTCTTCGAATTTCTGAATCGTTTTCATTGTTAATTTATTTATATATACTAACACAACGCTTAGTTGTATATCGACTAATCTTTATATGCTCAGCCACAGGTGACAAAGAAAGTATTATTTTAAAACAAATGTTCTAAATTAAGTGTTTAATACATTTACACTTTCTGAACTATAGTGATTCCTAATATTTTGTTTTTGTGGCTGGTTTGTGTATATGTCTATGTATTGTAAAATGGTGCTATCTCATAAACACAAGGAGAGAAGGCAGTAAAAACTGTGTATTCAAAATCTGTATCATATGGATATGTTACTTGTAACATGATAAGTGTTAAAACTCTATCAGAAAAGCTTGTGGCTTTTATTACTTTGTTTTTTAGGTTCTTGTTAACAAACAGTTCTTCGCTACACCTTCTATTATCATTTCTTTGATAATAAAGCATATTTCCACTCTTCAAGTCTTGAAAATCTTCACTTATTTCTTCTAAATTCACTGAGATCTACAATATAGCATGTAATATATCGTGGTACTTTTTCAAGCACAAGGAGTGTATCTTTGGAGCTCAAGGACCTGCAATTTAAAGTAATCCATTCATCAGCAGCTGACCCAGTGATTCTTTACAGTCGCTGCTTTCTCGATTTACTGCTTGCTGCCCAGAATACTGACATTCCGGCGTCCTCGGACTGAGGTCTATTATACGTATGAAACAAGCATTTTGAAATATGAAGGAGGAGTTGGCCAAGTCACACTACGTTGGTTTCGTACGAGACCATTCGCGTTGTTTCGTAATGCTAGGCATTACTAACAGCTTCTCACGTGAAGATACAGATTGGTCATTCGTAATATGTCCTGGTCGGATCCTCGAAGCCATAAATAAAGGAACTGGAGGGTTTTCTGCCAGTTAATAACACAAACAATTATTCAAACGCATGTTTATACATATATATAGAATATGGCGTGAAATGTATGCATGAATGGAAAGTATGGTATGAAGGAATGTATATATATATATATATATATACAGAAAGATAGATAGATAGATAGATAGATAGATAGATACATAGAGAGAGAGAGAGAGAGAGAATATGGTATGAAAAGTATTTAAGCTTCGTTTACAAAGTCACACAAAAGCATTGTGATATATACTAGTTCTATGTTTGCATGCGTTCCGAACTGCATTTAAGATTATTTCATTCATTTTCTCTTATCGTGCTAAATTAATGTTTAATGTACAGAATGTAGTGTGTATAATTTAAAGAGTATGTGTATGCCCATACAGAATTAATCGAAGCAGTTTCAAATAAGTTTTAAAAGAGTATGGACAATTGCCTGTGCAATACGAAATAAAATTAAAAATTTAATGACGCACGTATATTTGTTTTGCCATGATATTTAAATAGGAGAGTGTACTGAGCAGTAGCAACTTTTTGTCATAAAATGCTTTTTCTAAAACTGTTCTTAAATGTATTAATGTACATTATAATTTTTCAAACTCAGTGCATCATTTTACACCTTAAATTGTAATAATATGTCTGTATAAATTTCGAATAAATGAACATGAATGTACTGATCTCAGAGCTACAAAACTTGAACCCAGCAAGGGTGTCTTTCGATTTTCAAATTCAACTGTTTTTTTTTTTTTTTTTATTGCATATATCCGAAAAAAAATGGTAATACTATAATAATAATGATTAATTTTTTTAAAACTGAACTTTCATTATAATGTATTAATTTTACTTATTAAATTCTTTATAAAAGAAAATCTTCCTTTTCTTTTAATTATTGCATTGGTCGGTATCAAAGGGTGATATAGTAAAAATATCGAGGTCTATGAAATACATATTGGTAAAATTAAATTATTCAATAGATGCTCGGATTAACTTTACTTTAATTAGAAAATCGAAACACGTTGCAATACCAAAATATTAAAAATAGCCCTTACTGCTTCAAATGACGACCGTAGCTGCTTTAATAAATTCGGATTAATTGGTAATTTTATTTTAATTATTAAATTCGGAAAAAATTACGACCGCGCTAACCAAAACTTCCCTGAAGAAAACGTTAAAGTACACTTTGATAAAATCATAAATGTAGACAGTACGGTTAACAAAACTACTCGTTTTTAATGGAAACAATAGTAATTCCTAATTTTTAATTCATGTAATGGAAACGAGCCAGCAGCAGGTATGAATCCAATATAGCTCCATCTTATAGAGGGAAGACCCCAAAGAAAGAACACCACCAAGAATGACGTCAAGGACAGCAGGGATGCCCACTAAGGACGACAGGAATATCCGCCGAGAGTAGCTATGGCCGTCGTCTGAAAGAGTAAGGTCGCCTTTTAGATAATGAGATATTCGCATGTCGACCAGATGTCGTCGGATAAATACCCGAATTGAAGTGCACGGATAAAAGAAGTTTCTACAGGAAGTAGACCCCGTCTTGATACAATGCGGATGGGAAAGGTGCTACCTTATGCAGCTGGCACCCGAAGTGTAGATTTTTTTTTCTCTTTGATAAAGTGATATAAAAATGCAGTTATTAAAATTTCTTGAAAATTCTATTAAATATAGTGACCAGCAAAACTGGCGAAGCCTGTTAATATTAAGGAAATAAAATAATTCAAAGTTTATTGCAGTTTACTGTCTTAACCCTTTCAGCGTTAGCCGTTTTTCGGTATACCTGTTCAATGATTCATAAAATTAATACTATGCACAGTATAAATATGAGAATTTAATACTGTATGTTTATTAATCTTATTTTCTTGAAAAAAGTAATATATATTTCTAAATTTAGCTACACCAGACTTTTATTTTGACTATGCATGCCGAGCAAAAAGACGAGCTTGACGCTTATAGGGTTAAAACATTCATTATTAGATTAAATATTATGTTTCTGTTTATTTTCTATTAAATATGAAATAATCCAAAAAAAAAAAAAAATCGTTTTAATCCCTCTTCTTAAGACATGGAGAAAAAAAAAAAAAAAAGAAAATGGCAATAAGCTGTTTGTTCCTCTATCAGAACTCAAAATACTTTACTCTAAGAATAGAATTTACCGACATAAATACGTTTTGATCCGATAAATGTGTAACCAAAGGAATGTTATTTTGTAAATCCACTCTAAGCTCTTATTTAACCGTCTGTAAGTATGTGGAATTTCCTTTCCTTATTTCCGTGAAATACTTTGTTGCCATGGAAGTGTTTTACATGAAGAGGATTTTGCTAAGATTTAAAATACACAAGACGGTTTATTTTTATCCTACTTTCGTAAATTAGATTAAAAACGATTTGTAAAATAGAATATTGCAATCATTTTGTAACAATGATTCAACAAATATTACGTGAAGGCTATTTTATATAGCATATTCATAAATATTACTTTTAATTTTAGAGTTTTTTTTTTTTTTTTTTCGTTAAATAAATATTATTACTTATGTGTTGTAAACTAAGTGTTATAAACATTTGTTTATGATTTATAACTATTATACGTATAAAATTGATAAATCTGTTGTTTTTTCCTAGTTATAAGTATTTAATAATCCATCTATCTTTGCATATAATAAACTGAGATGTTTGTGTGTGTGTGTCTGTCACTGGGTATGCTTGTCCGTAGCATTTTAGGAAAATGGCTGATCGCCGAGTTACACAAATTTGCATGGAGGTTCATAATGACCTCGCTGTTGCACCTCGAAGCCTGATTTTCGAATTTTTGATTAGTTTTCTTTTTAATTAGAAGTTATTATTATTATTATTATTATTATTATTGAAATTGGATTTTGCAATAGTTTTTCCGTGTCTCGCGAAAAACAAGGCGTTTTCTTTTGAAAGTAAACGTGAAGTATTCCTCATGTTGGTCAATGGGTCAGTAGTCGGTTAAAATATCAAGCTGTTAATGCGATGGCCGTGAGTTCAATATTTGGTGGGGGATGTGTTACATTTTTTTTTGCAGAAAATTAATAGATAGGATGTCAATTGTAAAAGAAAACATTTCACTGTCTACACAGTATCCTAAGAAATTCTGATTAGATTTTTTAAAAGCTTTCTTTTAGTTATTAAAACGCACAAAATAAAAATTTAGATGAAAAAAATAATAGTAATTTAAAAAAAAAAAAAAAAAAAGGAAAAAAAGGTAGTTTTAACAGTGCGACTGCATGAATTAGAAAAACTGGTATTTTTGTTCAACATAGCGAAAACATAAAAAAGTAAGTTCAAAAAGTAAGTTTTTACTTACTTGGTTACAGTCGTAATTTTTTACGGAGCATTGCTAGTACCCGATGTTTTTCACACCACTATAAATTTATATTTTAAAAGCATTTTTCTGCCTATTTCAACTTAATTATATGTTGTAAAAAAATCTGTATAAAGATAGTGGTGTCAGAAAGAGTTTGGTACTAACAATACTCCGGAATAAATTATAAATATTACCAGCAGAGAATTTTAGTCTTCAGAACTGATAAATATTCGCCTATTTTGCCACCACTACTTACTTACTGAAATATGTAATAGATTTTTTATAGTAGTAGTGTCATGATAAAATATGATAAAAAATATTGTAAAATAGTGGCAGCAAAAAAAAAAAAAAAAAAAAAAACTACTACCCATATACTTAACTGTAAAAAATAGGTTCTTAAAAATAAGTATATATTGTCACAAAATAGCCCCGAAACAATATATACTTACATTTGAAAACCCATGTACTTGTTTTTGAGTACATTGACATGTCAAACATGGGGATATTGGGATTTAAATGCTCAAAAATGGGGTTGACGAATAAGATTCCCAATATCCCCATGTTTGACATGCCAATGTACTCAAAAACAAGTACATGGGTTTTCAAATTTAAGTATATATTGTTTCGGGGCTATTTTGAGACAATATATACTTATTTTTAAGAACCTATTTTTTACAGTGCAGGTATGATCCCTACGTATCCTGCTAGTTACAAAATAAAAGCATTAAAGATACGTTTTCATTAAGACATTATGATTTTCTTTTATTGAAAGTCATATTATAAGCAGCCATAAAAGCGAATCTTTTGAAGAAAAAAAAAACAAAAACAATAAGAGTATTTGTTAAGCATGTGTCATGTAATAACAAACATATTGTTGACCAGACACGCGATAATCCATTTTATTTAACTCACCAATTCCAGAGACACCTGGAGGTGACAAATAATTCCCTCTTTTTCTAATCATGAACAATTATACACTGGCATATTATTTATTTCCATATGAAATCAATGCCGTAATGACTGACGTATTTTTATCGACAACATTGTACTTTCATATATATATATATATATATATATATATATCTTGTGCTTCTTGGGTTGTTTTTTATTAATTTTGATAAGTTTATGGTTTTAAGTTAAGATTTGTGGTGTTACTTTATTGATTCGTTTGTATTGCAGGCTGTTAATTAATAGATCTGGTTTCTTTACATTAGTCTTTTTCATCCACTGATAAAAAAAATATTTTTAATCTTATTGGTCATTGGTGTTTCAGTGATCTTGTATGTAGTGCTTGGCTTCTACTATGCTTAATAGATCATCTTTATTATATATATATATATATATATATATATATATATATATATATATATATATATATATATACTAGCAGGCAACAACCGCTTCGCTGGTCACCATTTTTAAAAAAATCACTATAATTACTGAATTCTCAAATTTGCATTATTTTTTATCACGTGAAAAAAAAAAAAAGAGAAACAAAATCTGATTAGGAAAAATGTCGCACAGGGTTCTAACTGCCTTCCGAAAAAATTCCCAAAATGCTCTAACTCTTATTTCTATTATTTTCCCCTTTCGCCCCCCCTCCTGTCTATCCTAATAATTTTACAAATTTGAAAATAACCGCAATCGATTTGTAAGTATTAAAAACCTGTATGCACCAGTTTTGAACGATATAACTCTATTTTTATTTTTTTGCCCTTCTGCTCCCCCCTTCCCGCCCTTCCCAATAATTTTAAAAATTCGAAAATATCCGCAATCGATTTGTAGGTATTGGAAACCTCTATATACCAATTTTGAATGATCTAACTCTATTTTTTTTTGCACCTCTGCCCCCCTTCCCGGCCCTCCTAATAACTTTACACTTTCGGAAATATCCCCATTCGACTTTCTAAAACCTATCTGTACCAATTTTGAACGGCCTAACTGTATTTCTATTTGTTTTTGCCCATAGCCCCCCCCTTCCCGCCCCTCCTAATAATTTTACAAATTCGAAAATATCGGCATTCGATTTGTAGGTATCGAAAACCTCTATATACCAATTTTGAACGATCTAACTCTATTTTTATTTTTTGCCCCCCTCTCCCCTCCCCCTTCCTGCCCCTCCTAATAACTTTACACAATCGAAAATATCCTCATTCGACTTGCAGGCCTCTAAAACCTATCTGTATCAATTTTGAACGCCCTAACTGTATTTCTATTTATTTTTGACCCATAGCCCCCCCCCCTGCTGCCCCACCTGGGGGGCTGAATTTCTAAAATTCCAGAAATTGGTTTTTAGATATTTGCATTAGCTATATTTTAGAGCAAAAATTTGATGTATATCTATTTTTTTTTTGTTTGAGATATATAGGATTATGCGAAATCACGTTTTACGCATGTGAAATCACGTTTTGCTCCCCCCCCCCCGCCTTTTCTTGAGTACCGAATTTTGAAAATTCCAGATATTGGTTTTTAGACATTTGTATTAGCTATATTTTAAAGCAAAAATTTTACGGATATCTGTTTTTTTGTTTGAGATATGAAGGATTTTGTGAAATCACGTTTTGCCATTCCTGCCCTCCTTGAGGGGCGAATTTTGTAAAATCGCTTCTTAGTGGATGCCTACGTCATAGAACGAACATTGACACAAAATTTCGTGCTTCTAGGTCTAGGGGTTTGGTCTGGGCGATGATGAATCACCCCCTCACCCACTCAGGAAGAACGATTATATATATATACATATATATATATATATATTATTATTTATTTATTTATTTATTTACTCATTTTTTTACTTTTTCTTAACTATGTATACGGTAGTGAAAGTATTGTTTTTCGGTCGATTCTAGTTTTTGTTATATTTACATGTTTTAAAACCCCTGAATCGAAAAACCATGGTTTTAGCAATAGGTATCCATGTGTGTGTCTGTGTGTGTGTATGTCTGTTATCAGCATATCTCAAGAACAATTGTTGCAGAAAGTCCAATTTGAATATTGCAGTAAAACTTTTATAGGCTGACTTAAGCAAAAAGGAAGGAACGAAATTTTTTATATGCATAAAATCATGCTTTGTGTAGATTGTAATATGGAAATCATTCATCGTTCATTTACAGGGCTATATAACGCATTTGGATATATTGGGGTTATACTTCAAAATTTTTGGAATTCTAATTCATTTTGTGTTAGATGTTTTCCGTAAGACTAAATTTAAGTGCACAATATTGTTTATAGTTCATATTTTTTATAAACAATACACAGGGCTGTCCTAAATTAAACTAAACGTTCTTTTCTATTGAATGTAATTGATGGAAGTGCTTTGCTACGTATTACTATGTCGGTGAACACTGATCAGAAATGTTTCATACTCATACTGTAAACAATGTATTTTTTTAGTTCTATTTTCAACTCTGGTTTTTTGTATAATATCACGTTTTGAGGTGCACTGATTACGAAATTTCAAAATTTAGTGGTTGGTCTGTATGTATATCTCTTATCAGCATAAATAAAAAACAAATAGCTAAAGGAAATTCAAATTTGGTATTTTCCAATTTTTATCAGGTTGCCACATAAAATGCGATCGAAACTGGCAAATTTAAAAGCTGTTATCACCCTTGATTTGATTTGATTTTTAATAAGTCTAGATTCTATAATTGAAAGAGGGAGGCGGGTTGAGCGAAGCAGTTGTCTCCTTCCCCTTAAACACAATTATATACACAATAAAACTGTTCCAAAATCTGTTTTAGGTTATTTTTAAAGTTCATTGAATTTTATTATCTTACCTTAATGCTCTTAAGACATAATATGCAATCTATCTTTATAATATTGAAATGCAGGTAATAGAAAGTCCTGTGAGGGACATACCAGACTATTTTCAATAGTTTCTGTACTAGTAAAGCGGTATCGTGTTTTAGCATCTGTAAATATGGTAAGTTAAAATGGTTATGTCGCAAGAGTAATCATTTTATTTTTAATTACTGTATGTAATAAATGAATATATATGCTAATAAATAAATGACATATTGGAAAATAAAAACTAAAGGTTTGAATGTGGCATCATCTAAAATATGAATCCTCATTTTGATTCACACGCGAAAAGCCCGGTACGCATTTTCAGGACTTGTTTTCGAGATCTGGTCTTCTGAGAAGAGAGAATAGACACTTCTCCATCCCTGCACACTTATAAAACACGAGTAATTTTTTCTCACACAATAATAATATTATAAGAATAATTAATAAATAAATCTTTGCGATAAAAACTAAAAAAAAAGAAAAAGAAAGAAATGAAAGAAAGAAAGAAAATCTGTACTCCTTTAGCCTAAATATTATACAAAAGAAACAAAATGAAATTATATATATATATAAAATTCATAAGCATTAACGGGTTAAATAAAAAGTATTTCCTTTAAGCTTTGATGAAAAAAAAAAAAAAAAAAAACTATATTAACATATATAGGAATTTCAATGTTTGTGTTTAACTCATTATATACTATATATACACCGTGACCAATAAGTTCTCATACAACTTTTGAAGCAAGTTAAAAAGTTGTACATATGTGTTACTTTAGTCCGAATTATTTTGCAGGCAATTTAGTGTAAGGTATAAAGCTAGTGCAAGTGTAAATGTTGCACTAATTATAATTTTTCTAAGCCTAGGTAGAATGAAGAAATTGAGAGAAATTGTGATAAATAAATTGATCAAAGGAGAGCAGCCGGGTGAATTTTTCACAGTCTTGAAAGCCCTGGTGGTGAAGAGAGATTTCATTTACAGAACTATCAAAAGGTATAATGAGATGTCCTCTGTCGATGACAGATAAAGATCTGGCAGATCGAGGTCCATTAGGACAAAAGAGGCTGTGGAAAGGGTCAGGGAAAGTATACGGCGAATCGAACGAAGATCTACTAGAAAACTAGCACGAGAGCTCAAAATATCGAGGGGATCAATGTTAAACATTCTGAAAAAGGAACTTGTGTACAAGGCTTATAGAAAACGTAAAATTTACAGAGTTTCGGAGTCTCATAAGATGAAAAGGAAGCAAAGAGTGGTAGAAATTCTTGCTTGGCACGCTGGGGATGAACTTGTCCTTTCAGACGAGAAACTATTCATTTTACAGCAAAGTTTCAACTCCCAAAATGACAGAGTATGGTCAGTTTTTATTGATAACATCCCTTAGAGCCAGCATTACGTTCCGTGTTATCAAAATGCTCCATCTCTGATCGTTTGGGCCGCTATTTCCAAAAGAGGAAAATTCCCGTTAGTCTTCATTGATAAGGGGGCAAAAATCAATGCCCAATATTGTAAAACTGAGTTTTGGGAAAACGTTTTACTCCCAAATGTCTAGAGTTTGTATGGGGCGGAATATTTCTGCTTCCAACAAGATGGTGTCCCTTCTCATACCGCACGTGTGATTCAGGAGTGCTACAGTCAAAATTTAGCTGACTTTTTGCCAAAGAACGAATGGCCCCCAACTCCCCCGATCTGAACCCGCTTGATTATTTTGTATGGTCATATATGCTCTCCCAACTGAATAACTATAAAATCCCCTATTTGAGCAAATTCAAAAATGTAATTCAGAAGATATGGCAGGAAATGCCAATGGAAGCAGTGCGTGCCGCGTGTGATGGATTTGAAAAGAGACTTAAGCTCGTTAAGAAACTAAAACGCGGAATTATTTCAAAGAATTTAATGTAAAGATACTCAATGATTGCCACTTTAATTTGGTGCAAAAAGTTTTTGTATGATTTATTTTGTGTTATTGTAATAAAAATTTGAAAGTGTATGAGAACTTATTGGTCACGGTGTATATATATATAATATATATATATGTTTATTAGAACGTCTTTTTTTTTTTAACTGCATCTTCCGTAAGCACATTTTATAAAATGTATGAATTCTATTGTAAAA
Organism: Salticus scenicus; assembly: GCA_963930645.1. NCBI lineage: Eukaryota > Metazoa > Arthropoda > Arachnida > Araneae > Salticidae > Salticus > Salticus scenicus. The sequence goes on from OZ005659.1 coordinate 194,304,450, forward strand.
GGATGAAGAATAGCGTTTCGGATGAATTATCTCTCTCTCTCTCTCTCTCTCTCTCTCTCTCTCTTTTTTTTTTTTTTTTTTATTGAAAATAACTTTTAATTATTTGGAAGCTATTTATAGGGGCACTTGTAAAAGTCTGCAGGAAAGGGCGTTAACTACTTTTACAGTCAATGTGTATAGTTCCGTAAATTCCAACGTACGAAAAAAATACATATACCGGGTGATCCAAAAGTCAGGACAAACTTTAAAAATGAATAATTCGAAAACGTATCAAGATACAAAGATACAGTTTGCACCAAACGGATGGAAAAGAAGCCGGGTTTTATGTGGCAACGAAAAAAAAAACAGTTCTGTTGGCGACCGACAGATGGCGTTGTCGGATTTCTGATGTAGGATTATGCAAAGCAACAAACGATATAAAAATGAGCAACTGCAGCAGGTAATGATAGTCGAAGCTTACATGCATTGAAATATCGCATTCTCAGTCGCTACTTTAATCACGCATGGCCTCCTAGATCTCACGATCTGACAACCTGTGACTTTTGGCTGTGGGGATTCTTGAGGTCAAAAGTGTACCGCGACCAACCGGAATCACTAGCAACACTAAAAAATGCCATCCGCCAAAATGTGTCTGCCAAAACGCAAGAAATGCTACTAAATTCAGTGAACGGTGTGGTGAATCGTCTCACAGCTGTACTTCGGGATGATGGACAGCACATTGAGCATTTACTGTAGTAGTACTAATTAACTGTAATTAAGCTGACTTGTAAGTTGTCAACACTTTTTTTCATTTGTAAATCTCCTTTTGGTGAAATAAAACACTATAGCGCCATCTGTTGGTCGCCAGCAGAACTAATTTTTTTTCGTTGCAACACAAAAGCCGGTTCCTTTTTCATCCGTTTGGTGCAAACTGTATCTTTGTATCTTGATTCGTTTTCGAATTATTCATTTTTAAAGTTTGTCCTGACTTTTGGATCACCCGGTAGTTAAAGCTATAGTGAAATATCTGTGATTTACATATTTCTTAAGCTTATGACAGTTAAATATTTTTAAATAGACATTATTCCACATTAAGAATAGTTTCATCCTTTATATAGTTTTGAGGAATAATTAAAAAAATTCATGTATCATCCAAAATGTAGTGAAATCCTTACAAATCCCAACAGAAAAATTCTAAACAAATTTATTAATTTTATCAAGGAAAGTAATTAAAAATTAAAATAAATTTAAAATGTAGAACCATTACGTTATGATCTCAGAAAATATCTTTTACGTATGTATTTGATAACTTAAAAAAAAAAAAAAAAGTTTAAGACTATTTTTATTGTTATTATTAAACTAAATATCAAATAAGTAAATACATATTATTTCATTCATGTATTCGTTTCACATAACCAATAGTGGTGTACAACAAAGAGCAAGTCTTTTTATTTCCTTTGCTCTCTGGCATAAATTATACATATTCATGTGCTTGAGAGATTTAAAAAAAAAATAAAATAAAATAAAAAAAACATTTATAAGTAAAGATAGATTATATCATGCCTCCGAATTCGAAAAATAAAATGTAAGATTTAATATATTTAACGAGGAAATTTAATTAAAGAATCTTAAGTAAAGAAAATTAATCTTAATTATATCATTTTTTTTTTTTTTTTTAATAACAGATTTAAAACGAAATTTAATTGAACAAAAATACAACCCATGGCAAATAAATATGTATATATATATATTATTTTTGAGGATTTCTTAGAGAAATTTTAAATCTAATTGGAAACTTATCCTTTTTTTTTTTTTTTTTTTTTTTTTTTTTTAAGAAAAAACTATTAAATCCAATGTGTCTAAATTAATCATAATATTGTAAATAAAATTTTGTAATAGAAAGAAATGTTTTTTTTCAAAAATAAATAAATAAATAATAAATAAATAAGATAAAATAATCAAAAGTAAACTATATTAAAAATATTTTATGCAGTCTAATTTTAATAGCAAATGTTAATTAAAAAAATAATATTAATTGCAATCCCAATTGTAAAATAACCCCTCTACACATTATAATCAGCAAGAAATCCAATTAAATGTAATTCTAGTTTTATTTTTTAACAAAATGTAGATATCAATTATTTTGGACAGACTGTATTTTTATCGTAACTTGAAGATATGATATAACAAGAGAGTTCTATTTTTTCGTGTTAATATTTTTTCAAAACTAAATGAAAATTACTTAATTAATGATAATAATGTTATAATGTTTAAAAAAGTTAATAACCTGTAATATGTATGACTAGTTAAAAAAAAAATAATAATAATGATGAATAACTGTCTTATTTTTAATAGAATTATAAATAAATCAATTTAATTAAATGAAAATTGTTTCATTATATATGTCTTGCCTGTAACCAATCTTGGCGTTCCATAAAAAGTAACACTTTTACATTTCCTTTGCCCTCCGGCATAACTTGTATAAATTAATGTTCCTGGGAAATAAAACAAAAATAATAATTCTTTTGTAATTTAAGGTAGATTACATGATGCCTGATAATGAAAAAATAACATAAGAGATTTATAATAATTAATTGGAAAATTTAATTAAAGAATATTGAACGAATAAAATTAATCTTAAGGATTTCATTAACCATTTATGTAAAGGAGAATTGAGGGAAAATCTAATGGAACAAAAATATAACCCATGGCAAATTTTTCTTTCTGTAAAAATAAAGGTTACAATTGAAGCTATTTCACTGTAGGATAAATTATAACTATTGAATAAAAATTAGCGTTCTAAATATAATAGAAGAAAAATATCTGCAATATCGATTAAATCTAATGTGTGTTTGTAAATAATCGATGATTTTATAAATAAAAATTCATTCAAAATAAAAACACATATATTTTTAATACATTAAATAATTAGGACAATTTAGTAAACAGAAAAAAAAAAATATTTACCGGGATTATTAATGAGGAATAATGCCGTTAGGATTATTCCTCATTAATAATACAAGTGCAACTGTGTGGGATAATATTGCGTAATCCCGTATAAATAAAATTGTAATGAAATTTTAGACAGACATTTCTTTATTGATTTTATTGTATATATTTAAAGTCTAATAAATAAAAAATTCCATGTTTGTTTTTACAAATGTTTTTAAAAACTAAATTAAAATCGTTTCAATAATGATTACAATAGAACTAAAAAATAAAAACCAAATTGGAACATGGAGAAAGGGAAAAAAATGATTTGTGTGCTTATATATTTAGAATTTTAATTTCTCATTAAAGGGAAAAAAAAACATTTAAATGTAAAATAATGGACTAGGTTGAAAAACTAATTTATTTCTCAGTGTACAAATCTTTGTAAACATGTTATTCCAAAACAAACAAAATTAAATAATTCAAGATAAATAAATAACAAGTTGTTTGCACAAAAATTACTTGCTAGCATATATATATATATATATATATCATTTTTTTTTCTACTTCTGATAAATATTGATACACTCGCGTGGTTTCCTAAATATTTCATAGCTGCGAGCATTTACGCTTGTTTTATACTTTTTTTTTTTTTTTTTAACTATCTACAAAAGTTCCGATTGATTAAATAGAACAAATTTTGTATTAAATTATAATTGTATTAAAAAAGCGAAAAATATGACGACTATAATGTACTGATTTTACATATACACCATCCAAATGTCATTTCATAATCTAAACGTCTTTTCTCCTTTATCTAGTATTTCTAAATGTTTCTTTGGTCACATTAATGTAAATTTACAATAGCTGTGCTTTGTTTTCTTTTCTTTTCATAATTACAAACTTTTTCTTTTTTTTTTTTTTTTTTTTTTTACAAATATGTGTTTTTTATTCACTTACTCATTAAAACAAAAATAATAATAATTAAATTAAATTTTAAAAAACTAAATTTTTATATTTATATTTGAAAGTGTCTTATGGATTCACTGAGGAAATAAAAAAAAAAAATACTGCCTTCATCTAAAAGGAATAAGTAGATATTTCCTTACTCCCTAAACTAGTTCCGATTTCTGCGCATAAGGTAACCAAATAAACTATATAGATGAAATGATAGAGAATTTCTAGTCTATACTTTTCTAGATGGTGAAAGAATAATATGAATATTATGAATATTATGAATCCTTTGTATAGCAAGAAATTATCGATTTATTTCCAAGAATAAGTTCATAAACTAAAATTATGATTAAAAAACTCGCCTCTTGCATTCGCATTTATTTGCAGAGATTTTTAATTAACTTAGAGCTCGATAATATAGAAAAACACTCTAGAATTCTAATAGTATTTTTTAGAACTTGCTATGAAAAGTAACTAGAATTAATATAGGATGACATGGAACTATTTTTACTACATCTACATGGGTTATACTAGGCGAGTCGTATTATACCTGGACGGTAGGGCCCACGCTCCAGCCCACCCGGTTCCCGCTGTTCAATGTGTTTTTCTAGTCAATTTTGTCCCCTTATTACTTCCGGTGTGAGCCTGTTTTTTTTTTTTTTTTTTTTTTTTTTCTTTTTTTAACACACTTGACATTGTGCGTTTTTTCGCTTTTCTTCCCATGCTATTTCTATGGAGTTCTTGGCCTTTTTTCCCCCTCTTTTTCTACATTCTAAAGTGGCGGTGGTTCCCGCCCACCCACCCGCACCACCGCCACTTTTTCTACATTCTAAAGTGGCGGTGTTTCCCGCCCACCCACCACCGCCAAGAGTTATTCTAGGCGAGTCGTATTTAACCTGGACGATTTTTTTTTTTTAAACACACTTGACATTGCGAGTTTTTTTGCTTTTCTTCCCAAGCTATTCCAATGGGGTTTTTAGCTTTTTCGCCCCTCTTTTTCTACATTCTAAAGTTGCGGTGGTTGACACTTTTACAGCAATCTCTGATGTTTTTACTGTTCTAGTCATCCGAATATATTTTTTAGAAATCTTAAGCTAATAAATGTGACATAAAAGACACACATATATGTTGAAATATATACACCCCGCGACAAAAAGATAGGTACAAAGGGTTTTTTCTTTGATTTTTCATAAAATAAAATTATCTAAATTGTGCTTATCATTTATTATTATCATAAAATAACACTATTCCTGGACTAATTTTTGTTCTAAGAATAATTTAGAAAAAATTTAAGACTAAAATTTGCACCTACCCTATTTAGTTTCTAGATGTCAGTCTCAGAATGTTTTTTTCCATATTTCACCAAAAAAAATTAACGTATTTTGCTGGGTACATTTCTTAAATAAATCTGACTTATACCGGGAATTTTTAATTAGCGAATTACGCTCTATTTGTAAGATTCCTATATGATTGACTTTTTTTTAATCCCCAGCGGAACTAAGATAGTGTTGGTAATTAAGATTGCAGGGGTAAAAGTGCTTTTTCTGACCTATGCTCAGAAAAATACGGTAATACGTGCGGATAGTGTATGTACTATATCAAGCTATCATTTATGATTTCTTTTAAAGCTTTCTGATTAAAAAGTAAATAATCTTAAAATGTATTAGGTACTCACTAGGTTACGCATATGGTCCAGGTCCTAAATAACAGTCTTTCTCAGAGAAAAATTAATTATATGATTAAAAAAAAAAAAAAAAAAAAAAAAACTCTTTATAATCCATGTTTTTAAATTTTCTGTTGAATCATAGCTATAGAACTAACTACATTAGCACTTTATCAATGCTTATGAAATCTTTAAACCTAGTGACGTCAATTTTTGTGCGATACACAATTTAGCTTTTTTTTTTTACAATTTTCAACGCTCACATTTAATTAAATTATTTATTTAATCACCTTTATTTATTTTTATGTCGAAAGAAAATGAACTCGTAATTTTTTTGGCAACACTTAAATTATAGCTAATATTTTAATGGCTATTTATAGGGTATTAGGAGGTTATTATTTTTATATTTTTATTAATTATAAGAAAACTATTGGAAAATTCGAAAATCGGACTTCGAAGTATTGTGTTGTCATCGGGTTGTGAGCTATTGTTAATGTTTCAAGTGTCTAGCTAGTAGGGAAGTTAGTTAAAATTAGATTGCAAGATTTGTACGGGACAAACAAACATACAAACAAACAAAAATGAATAGAAGTTAATAAAAACATGGTAAAAATATGTGACTGACATCTACAGTTTAAACTGTGGCTATCAACGTTATCTTTATAAATTCTAGCTGCAATACCTAGTGAGTTCTAAAAACCCTTGTTAGAAATGTATACCGTTTTCCTATATTATGGTGGTCAGTCTCATTTTAAAATATCTTCAATTAAATGCGAACACAAGAGGCGTTTTTTAGTAACTCTAATATTGTATTACACCCCAATTCTTGTAAATCAACGAAAATTTCTTGAAATACAAAAGATCCATAATATTCATAATATGGTCTCACAATCTAGAAAAGTGTAGACAAGAAATTCTCGATCATTTCGTTTATCCAGGTTATTTGTTTACCTCATATGCAATGCATAACTCAGAAATCTATATTTCTAGTTTAGGCATTTAGAAAATGGCTACTTATTAGTTCTAGATGATATCGATATATATATATATGTATAAAATAAATCTTAAAAATTAGATGTAATAGAACTTGAATTTTTAAATATAAAACTCAAACAGGGCACTTATAAACCCATGCGCAAATGCAGCAAAAGGAAATATAAAACTACAATAAATAAGCAAACTAATGAAGGATAAATGAAAATTAATCCCAAAACACATGAGGGCCTTCTTCAGGGGAGACCTCCCATGTAGGGAATGAAATGTGAGAAGTTTCTGACGAAACCCGTTTCTAGAAGTTCGTTGAAGAAGGACCTCATATGTTTTGGGATTAATTTTCAATTATCCTTTATCAGTTTTCTTATATATATATATATATATATATATATATATATATATATATATATATATATATATATATATATATATTCTCAAGGTTTTATTCTTTTATTTATCATTATTATTTTAAAAATTATAATTAAGCAGAATATGCTGATATGTATATATAGAAAGAGCTAAAAATTCGGAAGAAAGAAAATTTCTTTATTAAAGTAATTATGCGATGCACGATGTATATACTTTGTACTATAAAGTATCTTGTTGTGAAAAAGTTTGTATTACAAAAAAAAAAAAAGTTAGATTATATATATATATATATATATATATATATATATATATATATATATATATATATGAGACGCTGCATTTAAAAAGTAGCAACAAGATACATTACGATGGACTTAGAAGTTACATAGACAATCAAGTGAGATCACCCATCTCAATAGTTGAACGCTTAAACTTACCTATTTACCGAATTGCCAAAGCTTCCACCCAAAACACCCAGATACCTGGAAGTGGGGTATCCATTTTTGGCGCATTTATCGATGTTTGTTGTGCTCTTGACTCGTTAAATGACTGGCAGAGAGACAAGACGATTAAAAAATTCACCCAACATATCGCCAAACAATCAGATTGTAGCATTGTTATAACCAAAATATCGAGCATACCTTAATTGTAAATACGGAAACTAAAAGGCATATGCTACATTTTGTTTATTATATATATCTTATGGGAACAAATTAGAAACCATTTATATTGTGAAATTTCATATAATACGTTAACACCTCTACTAATTTATTTTACTGTTTGTGTTTGGTTCGAACTAAAGACGGCTTTTCCTTTTTTTTTTTTTTTTTTTTTTTTTTTTATGCATGGCTTTTATATTTAATTTTATTTTTCTTTATTGCTGTTTTTAAAGTTAGTCTACAAAAAGAAAAAGTAAACAAAACCTCTTGTTGTAAAAATTATGTTTGTATTGAAGTGCAATGTCGCACTGTCATACGTCAATTATTTGATTTTACATTAGAGTTTAAAATAAATAAGGAATTTTTTCTCCGCTCTAATTGTTTTTTATAATGCACTCTTGTTTTGAAAGTAATATTAGTGAAAGACATATTTTATTATTATTATTATTATATGTATGTATTACATGAATGATCTATATCCATGTTAATCATAAAACATTAATTTTATCTTCAACTTTTCAGATACATCTTATGGAAAATATTCTCTGAAGAAAGACCGGTATGTGAAAATTAAAAACAAGCAATTTCTTAAATAAGCTTTTTGTTAAATATATATATATATATATATATATATATATATCATTTTGTTGTTAAGAAACTTACTTATCACATTTATTAGGTGAAAATATTTGTTTTTCTCATACTTAATGAATTCCTGTGAAGTACATACCAAATCATTTTCTCTGTTTACATACACTTCTATTTTCATATTCTTCTCAAGGCTTATAGCAGTCCCTTAATTAAATATTATATTTTTAATAGTAAACTTCTATATATATATTTTTTTATTATTAATGCGAAGATTTCTAATAAGGCAAATGGCATTTAATTAAAGAAAAACTAAAAGCCCTGTATTCTTTTTCCAATAGAATAAAGTATTGGATTCGTAAAAGAATTTGACTTCAAGTTTTTTTATGAATAAACATGATTTAATATGCACTGATCACGATTCCCTATCAAATATCGGTCAATGCGGAAAACTTTTGTCATTTTTAAATTAAAAAAAAAAAAAAAAAAAAAAAAAAAAAAAGAAAAGAAAAAAAAAAAAAAAAAAAAAAAAAATCCGTGAACACTACAACTTTTACATTAGATTGAGCATTATCGCATTTCTCCGTTATATACAGAGCATTTTACCGCTGCATTTTGGTAATAATAGAGTATCACTCAGTGTTTTCCTTTGGAAAAAAAGCGCTATTACCCCATATCAGCCCATGTTACTTTTGGCTGCAAATCGTAAATTAATCATGTATACTGGCAACAATACAAATACGATTTCCTTGAAAGAGAACATAAAACAGGCTGTTATAAATATTAAAAGTTATAGTTATAAAAAGCTTCATTAATCTTATTTATTATTATGTACACAAGGAAGATTAGCAGATTGAAAATAATGCATGTAATCCTAGAGATCACAATGTTTATTAATAAATAAATATATTCCGTGAGTTTAATAATGTGTGTCATTAATTTTTGCTTATGCACTTTCATCCAAACTTCAATAAAACTGAATATAATCATCATTAAAAAAAAAAAAAAAAAAAAAAAAATCATAATAAATTTTGAAGCAAAGTTACGAGGTTTTCGCTGCAAGTGACATTCAAAAGTAAATTCATCTTAATATAAGTATTTCATCTTAGTAATTCATCTTAATATTCCTTTTTCCAAGCTTCTAACAACTGTAACAACCACCTGTATACATAATATATATATATATATATATATATATATATATATATTCTGTCTGTTCTCATTATCTCTAATATGACCTGAAAATGAGATGAAAATGCATGGCGAAAAGCTTTATATATTTTAATTTATAAATTTAATTTTAATAAGAAGGAAAATGTTTCAAAGTGTCTGTAGCTTTAAATGATTTTTTTAATTATGTATGTAATAAATTTTTCGTGCATTTGCTATAAGTATGGATTTTTTTTCCAAAATCTCTAAAGTCACGAATGTAATAAAAAAATAATTTAATCTACCTGGATCGTGCAAATATCATACTGTGTACATGACAATAGCGAGCAGCGACAAAAATTGTTCCGTATTGGCAACTCTAGACGCTTTTTTTTTTACTTATATATGAAATTATGTTTCCTTACAAACAATATTTTTAACTATATATACCTTCAAACAGGGAAATTCATGAAATATGGCCATTCTGTACATATGAACAACATCTGTTACTAGATAAAATGGGCTTACAAAATATTTTGATTAAACAACGTTCTGTATAATAAATAAATTTGTATTATTACGAATTAGTTTAATCAGTAACATATTGCATTTGGAATCTAAATGCACGGAAATAATAAGACCATTTAAAAAATATATACATATAAGAAAATGCAAGGTTACAATATTACGTTTTTAATATTCCAAATATGAACACATCAATGAACTGTAAACTATTTCACATCATCGTTAAATATAAATCAGTAAATACTTAAAGTTGAAATAATTTACCCCGAAAATTTTAATATTTCATTTGAAGCATCAACAATACTTTAAATAAAATATTCATAAAATGCAAAATTGGAATTGAATCGGAATATTAAAGATTTTAAAGCGACTTACTTTGCTCCAATTACTTTTGCATTATGAATACATCGGTTAACACGAAATTCACAGTCATTATTAGATTTTAAAACGAACAGAAATTCGTAATACTATATTTGAAATGAAAATAGATTAATAAAATAATATCTGAAATAATCTGCTCTTTTAAAACAATGCAATATTCATGCTTCATCAGTTGCTTTAAAAACTATAAGTAAATCTCATGTAGCATTAGAGAATTAATTACTTTTTCAATATATTTTAAATCGCGGTCGATGAACAATCGCCTTATATGCAAAACAAGTTAATGACAATGAATTCAAATATAAATAAATAAAATATGTTTTTGTTTTATTTTTTTAGCTTTCTTTTAAATAATAATTATTATTTTTATTCTTTATATCTAGAAAATTAATATCAATGGATTAAAATATCAAACTGTACATATAAGAGCATACTTTTATAGTTTTTATTTTTTCTTATGCTCTGCTTATTCATTTTTAATGAAAATACATATATTTTGAGAAAAGATATAAGTGGTAATAAAAAATAGAATGAAATTTCCATGCATTACACACGGAACCGTTAAATAAAGCATAATTTTACAAGTTATTAAAATTTAAATTTTTCGAGGATATTTAGTTAACGAAATAATTAGGACACAATAATGCTAAAAAGACTATTTTAAGATAAGAAAAAAAATAAATAGAGATTAAGAATATCAGGAAAATAATAATCTTATTGCAGTTGTTAAAGATTTTCATTTTATACCTGACTTGTTAATTCATATATATATATATATATATATATATATATAGTGAAATAAAACTAAACTAAAACCCATACATTAAAAATGTTCAGCTACATTTTATTTTTACCTGTCTTTCAATTCTGCTACAATAGCAGAAAATAACATTAAGCTTGTTAGGATGAAAAAATCAATATGATTTTTAATACACTACTTCCTTTCTACCTAGATTAAGAAAGTAATAACTGTTACATTCCTTCCATTAGAAAAACCACAATACTTCAGTTTTAATTTGGATTTTTAGGAGAAAAGGTAATTCATGGGATAATATTAGAAAACTTTTATTACTTTTCTCTGTATAATATTTAATTGCTATAGCTTCATTTTCTACTTTTATGAGCATGAGTTTTTAGAATTTTATGACTAAAAATGTCGTGTTTAATAATCAGAAATACTTTATTGTTTTACGGAAAAATAGCGATTTATTTTGTTTTCTGAAATAAATTTTAAAATATGCTTACCGCGTTTCACTTTTTTTTTTTAATTTTAAGAATTTCACAAAAATAAGATTAAAAAAAAATGAACTATTGGAAAATTACTTGTTTTTATTTTGTTTTTTGTTTTATATTTTTTTTTTTCTGTACCCAGAATATCATCTGGAATAATTTTTAATCAACGACGAAGTTTTAACAGATCTTTATTATGCTTACTTTTATTTAATTAAAAAAAATAAAAATATTTTATTATTCATTAAATACAAATGTTTTATTACAGATAACTAAATGTATTTACTCTTTTGGCGAAATGAAAATCTATTTTTCTATCTTTTTATCTGCCCCATTGTCTATATAAAAGACGTTTGAAAATTGTTTCGGTTTGTTGGTTGATTCTAACGCCGCACTAGTACTATGGGTAACTGGCGACTGTCTGGAACACACGCCTAAGGAAAGTCCGGAGACATGACATCATAATTTTTTTCTTTCATGGTGGGGATGACTCCCACGCTCCGGTGGCCCCCAGAGATATAATCTAGATAGGGACCTGGAGGACATTGCTGCACGATGGATTTTACGCGCACTAGCCACCGTTAATGTACACATCGGTCGTTGGCCGGCTCGAGTATCGAACCCACAATCTTCCAGTTACGCGCTCGCCGATCTAGAGCCTGGGCTACCGCGGCCCCGAAAACTGATTCGAATCCAACCTATTAAACGAACAGCAATCTTTGAAATCAAAGCCTGTCAAATTAATAGTATAGTATACATCTTCGGCTTATTTCCTTATATAATCAATAACTCTCCGAATAGTTCAAATTCTCAAATCTCTTTATATCGCCTTACTGCATCTGTTATTGGCAAGGTAATTTGCCGAATATATGATATATGTTTTTCTCTTCCTTAACTTGATTACTGCTTGTGTTAGGGAAAGCTGCTAACACTTTTCTTTTTTTGGATCTTCCTTTTGCACTTCCTTTTCCTTATTCTTCAAGAATTCAGCATTGTGATGGGCCATATTTGGACAGAGAAGATGCTTCTTCATAGGGTTGGTCACACTTAGGATTCAAGCATTATCTTAACTATCCTTTATCACGCTATGCAGGGTGTTCCAGAAAGACGATTTCTAAAGAATCTGGTTTTTAATACCCGGTATATGACCTCCGTCTCAGAGGATTCTCATCCATAAATCCTAACTTGTTTCAAATTCCGAGGAGAGGAGAATTAAATTTCTGAAAATGTTTACAGGAATCTCTACCCTCTTCCCATACGAAAATACATAAATAGAACCGGTGTTGTAGTATTCCGTGTACTGATAGTTTAGTTTTTTTCACCCTGTATAAAGCTCATTTTAAAATATTCTGGATGGCTTATAAAAAATCAAAATTTACAGAATTTATTTTATTGCTGGAGATCTGGAGGAATGTTGCTTCATGCTAGAAACATCAGAATTTATAATACTTATACAATTTGAAGAGAATAATTAATGAATAAAGCTTCAATAAGTTTGTTGTATATTAACTTAATTTATATATACCAAAATAACATAGCTGTTAGTCTTACCTGTTTTCATATCTATAGTATAATCTTAACAGATTATTTAATTTAGTTAAAAATTAATTCTGATTTGTTATTGTAAATTTCGTTGGCATTTAATCTTTTGTTATTATTTCTTTTTCTACGTTAACAAATTTATAATTATATATATATAACAATAATTAAGTAATCTATATATACAATTTAACGGCTTCACCACATTCGATATAATTTGAAATATATATATATATATATATATTTACTTATTCTTAATAATATAAATGAAAATCTTATGGTCTATTTTTAAAATTTAGATTTTTTTTTTCCTTGAAAAGTGCATTGTGTTGAATTAAACACTTTCAAACAATACTTTTTTTAAAAGTATGGTTCTGATTAAAAGCTTTGTAAAGTTGTTTAACGATCATTGCTGTGTTTGATTTATTTACCTTAGCCTAAAAAAAATATACTTAAATAGACTATTTTTTTTTTCTTCGGAAGAGCTACGAACAAATATGGAAGTGTTTCACAAATAATTTAAACATTTAGTATTAAAAATAAGGCAATTTATCCACAAGTAGATTTATATTCCATTTCAAACAATAGTCGTTGAAACTGCATTTAGAAAGTACAGTTGAATGAGATAATTAATTGAAGGTTTAAAATAAAGATCATTGAAATTTTAAACGAAGCGTATATTTGTATTAAACCAAATTAAAATATATCTTTCATATAAATGATTAAATTCTTTAAATAGAATACATCAAATCCCTCTTTCTAAATCAAATTAAAGTATTTTTCTTTTATGTCGCTTTGATGTTGGTAAGGAAATTACATTATTAAATCTCAAAGTGTACTTTATCGGAAAAAGAAAAACAGAAAAAAAAAGTTCATTTTTTATTTTATTATTATTATTATTATTATTATTGTGATGTGTAAATATTTTTTTAAGACACATTTCTTTTTGCACTAAAAGAAAAAGAAAAATGTAAAAAAGGGCACTTTTTAGAAGTAAAATTTCTTTTCTTTTTATTTATAAAATAAACAAAATAACATTTTTTATTAAATGTACCCCCCCCCTTAATTTATTCGTTATTTGGACAGTTCATTGTAAAAGTAGTGTAACTCCATATTTTTAAATATGTATATTTTTGCTTAATTGTAACACATTTAGCCACATCTTTCATTATAAAAGTGAAGAAACTCCAATAATTGCATTAAAATCACCTAAATGGCATTACTTGTTACTTTCAGAAAACTATAACTTCTGTATATTCATTATAAAAATGAATTTTCTAAGTTACTTTAAATTATATTCAATATAATTTATAAATTCTTATAATCCTGAGTTGTATTAAACGCAAAAATTCAATAACATTTACTGAAACTCGCCCTTTTTCTATACGCATAAATTTATAAAAAGCTCGTTATTTCAAAATCCATTTACCAGGAGATAAATCACATTTACAATGAACGACATTGTTTAATGCTGTAATTAACTTTCACATATTAAACTTTTTAGAACTGGCAATTGTGAATTGAAATGCTTTTAAATTTATTTTTTAAAGCCTTTTTCTTTGACTCTTTTTTTTTCTTATGATTTTATAAATAATGTTTTCAAAACATCATATATTTAACTGAGGATTCTTTTAATACTGTAGACTAGAAAATAACACAATTTATAGAAACTTAACATTACATTATTCATTTTCTTTATTTACGTAGTATTTTCCTTTTTATAGTATTTTTCTTTGAACAGACGGATTAAAATATTTTTATCATGCCTTTATAACTTATAAGCGTGTTACTTATAAGGCATTTTTTAACTAAAGCCAAATAATTTCTTGAAAGAATTATTTTTTAAATACATATTAACATTTTTTACATGATTATTATTTTTTTAATAAAAAAAAAAAGAAAAAGAAAAAGAAAAATGCTAAAGTATATTGGATTAACGTTGCATAAGATTTTTTTGCTAAAAGTTTTCTTGGGAAATGTATCGTATGTAATATTCTTAAAATAAACAACTAACAAAAGTACAAGATGGTCATATATCGATGACACATTCCAAACTTCAATATGAAAACAAGTAATTCACGTACGAGAATGTTTGTATTACAATGATTCATACGATGAAAAAACTGTGTTTCTGAAAAAAAAAAAAAAAAAAAAAATTCTAAATTTTGATTATAGAGGGCGCTGTTCTTTAAAAACAATGTAAAAAAACATTAAAAAAAACCTCAAAGCGAACAACCTAAGAAAATGTATTCACAATAATATTGCAATACGTGCGTGTTTTTTAACTTGAAGCACATACAGACGGTATTCCCATTTCATCAACTTGTTTGCTGGCATGCACTGTGAATGTGACTGAGATTCAGGCATTATTCACTTTTCTAATACCTTCAAATCATAGAGGATGTGCACATTTAACCATTCACATAGGCACGCAATAACAAGTCAAAAAGAATTAAGTCTGTAGATCGAGGTTGTCGCACACTTCTTTCTAATTGAAAAAAAATATATATCTGGTTTTTCTATTTCTAATTTATTCTTCTAATGACCACATCAGTTCAGATTTTACTTTAAAAGGAGCTCCAGTAAAAGTATTAAGTATTTCCGTTTCCATTCTTCTTATTCCAAAATAATAATGAATATCCCACCAAAAATACTTTACTATGGCATCTTCCTTTTTCCCATCCTGTACGTGCCGCTTGATTTTTACATTCTAAATTCAACGTTACTTAAATTCAATAAAGCATGATACAGCTTTATTTTTTATTATATGGTTTTTACGTTATTTGATCTTTATTTTATTTACACTTTATGCTAATTCTAATTCAGTGGTTGAGCTACTTTGGCTAAGAAACTCTCTCGCGGACGGCTATGAATTTACCTTACAGCCCATACAACCACAGATATAAATTAGACATCTAAATAACATCCAAATGATCCATAAAAGGTACAGAATATCTAAAAACTGCCCATCAAAAGTCCTGGATATTCTGTACTAATTACAAAAATCTATTAGATGTTTAAATATAGATGAAATTTAGACGTGCCTTTTCCGATTTTTAATAGATGTAACATGTTAGGTGAAAACAAGATCTATTAGGCTTAACAAGTCTAATTATTGGATATTTGGAGATTTATCGGATCTGTAACAGGCATCTAATGGATATAAAAAAGAGTGACATTTCTCGTGCTAATAGATATCTGTAGGATATTTACAGAAGTTTAGTGGATCATTTTTAAACTTTTATACGTGTTTATAGATCTCTTATGAATGTATGTGGCTGTGTGGGAATCTATTTGTTTTATAAATTTACCCCACGGTCGTGACAGAGGTACATATAATAAAATTAAAAGAAACGCTACTTAAACAAAATTCTAGTTACAGTGCCGTCTATGAAGAAAATCGGGAACTTTATTTTTATTTTTTTTACATCAAACTTCTTAGAATATGCCTGTTAGAACAAATCTTACTCTCGTACGCCACTTAAATATTTTTTTTTAATAAAAGTTTTCAATGTTGCAGTAACGTTGCTAAATTTAAACACTTTTTTGTTCTATATCAACCGCTAAATTTTAAATGCAACTTTTGCCTAATCATTTCGAAAATTAGTCACGCAATTTGTATATCATATATCACTCCTCAAACTTATTGATAATAATCGAATAAAAAGAACCCTAAATTTGGTAACACAGTGTACCAGGCACATGTGGTACCCTGTATTTAGAAGTAAAAATCATTGTTCTTTACTAATGATATATTTACAGTGTTATTTTCTAATGAGGAAGAAAAAAAAAGGGGGGATATATATTTTTTGAAACATAAATACATTTGTAAAAATTATATAAATACGTAATATACTTGTTGTAGATAATGGTCAGTTATTGCTATAACAAATTAAATGATAAACATCAACGCTTATTAAATAAATTTTAATGGTACTTGTGTGCTTAATAATTTAATATTTATATTTTCTTCTGCAGCTTCAAAAATGCAAATTATCGTATTCAATAAGTTCAGTAGCTCTAGCTTCTACACTATTAAATTCAAATGATTTAAAATTATGTTGTCCAAATTCACCACCGCCACTTTAGAATGTAGAAAAAGAGTGGAAAAAAGTAAGAAAAACTCCATAGAAATAGCATGGGAAGAAAAGCAAAGAAACTCACAATGTCAAGTGTGTAAAAAAAAAAAAAAAAAAAAAAAAAAAAAAAAAAAAAAAAAAACGGCTGGCACCGGAAGTAATAAAAGGACAAAATTGACTACAAAAAGACATGGAACAGCGGGAACGGGGGGTTGGGGCGTTAAATATAACGACCAAGATTTATACGACTCGCCTAGTATGTGTCTTTTTTTTTTATTAAAGAATAAAATTTTTATATATAAGATAAAAAAAAAAATGGTGACAATTTTTACTACTTTTATTTCTTTCTGTTCAGATTTAAAAGATACGCTGTCTTTCCGTAAAATGGTTCCATCCAGGATTCCTTCGATTTCAGATGTTTTGAAAAATATCCTTAAACTTTCTTCATACATTATCCTGAAAGTGTAAGCGTGCAAAGAACAAGTTATACTTAATATATTTCAGAAAACGTTTTTTTTTTTTAAACACAAAATGAACTAGGAAAAAAATTAAAGAATATATATATATATATATATATATATATATATATATATATATATACTTTTCTTTAGACCAATCATTCTGCAAAAATAATGATTGAAATACTTTCTGGCAGTGGCATGAGATTATAAAACTTCTTCGAATTAATTTTATTTACATGAAAACGATGCATGTATCCATGTGCTAATTTTCTTTAATATAACATGCAGGGCATGAAATGCAATGTATACCCTCTTTAGGAATCTTGAAAAATTATATTTCACACTAAAATCAGAATGTAGAAATATTAAATATTTAAAGAAATGTCCACATTTTAATTTAATATTTTTTAACTCTGCATGCTCACTCTTGAACAAAATTTTATTTCCATAATTTACTATCCAAATGTATTAAGCTAATCATATGAAAATCCAAAGTAAATATTGTAAATAATGCAAGAAATATATTGATGGCAGAAGGAATTGTGTTACAATTCCTTAAAGAAAACAGAATGGAAAACAATGAGGGTATTATATAAATATTTACTTACACCTAACGATCATTATGTTGTCATTGATTAAATGAAAATAAAAATTGGGATAAGACCCCTTATAACTTTGCTTTTTAAGAGGAAATTTATAGAGAAAAAGTTTTAGAGGAATTAGGGGTAAGGAGTAAGGGGTAATTTTCCTTCACTTTTTAAAATAACTAAAAATCAGTTTATTTTATCGATTTTTTTTGTACCCTAATATAGTTAGCTAATAAAATATACAATATATATATATATATATATATTTTTTTTTTTACACTTGCACATGTCGAATTATTATTATCTTTATCATTATTATTTATAATGTTATTAAACTTTTCACATTTCACTAAATATTTTCTACGCTATAAAATATTTCTGTAAATTTACTAAAATGATCGTCCAGAATTACTGTAAATCTAGAATAATTCTTAAATAAATGTATGTAATCGAAATTCTTAAATTTTATTCTGTTTTTTTACTTATTTTAACTATACAATTTCTAGACATATATATGTTTCATTTTTAGTTACAGCATTATATATCACAAATATACTCTCGACAATAATTAAATCAATACTATCCTTATAAATGCACATAACATAGATTTTTTTAACATCTCCGTTTCTTTTTCTCTGTAATTTCCCATAAGACTTAAAGATAAATAATAACCAGTAGCTTTTTGTTGAAATTGTTAGCAGAGTTTAATTCTATTTCTATTTCTATTTTATTATGTTCAATGCAGTGTATATTTTTTCGTAAAATTTAATAGTTTTTTATTGATGCATATTATTTAAAGAAAACGGGCATATATATATATATATATATATATATATATATATATATACATATTTTATAGCTTAATTAAATATGCAAATTTTCCTAAATCAACGCGCTATTCATATACAAATGAATACATTCTGAAACAAAAAATGTTCTAGATTTATTTACAATAAATAAATAAACTATTATTTTTAATGAAGTTATTTTTATGAGTAACGTTTTACAGATCATTTAACAAGAAAATATCGGTGTCATTAAAATGATAATCAAAAATAAAATATGAATGACCACAGAAATAGTTTCTATCATTTTAAACTTTGTAAAAAAAAAAAAGGTAAAAAGATAGTAATAGAATCTATGGATATGACGTACTCCCATGGCCTACCAGGTCGTCAGACCTCTCGTCAATAAAGCACAATGGGACGTGCTAGGAAGGCAACTGCAGCCATGTTGGAATGCTGTTGAATTAACTGCTCATTTGCAAAGGTTATGGCATAATATTCCGCAGGGGGATATAGATGACCTAATTGATTCGATGCCACGCCGTGTTTCGGCTTGTATAGTTGTCAGAGGTGGCTTTACTACTTACTGATTTGTAACCTTTTTTATGCCCTAACTTCTTAATGAAACGATCTTTTGTTCTGAATTTTTAATCATTTGCTTATCTCTTCATACACTACACACATGTTAAGTTTCGTGATTGTAGCTCATTTGCTTCTGGGTGCATATATTTTTTTGTGACAGAGTGTATATATATATATATATATATATTAAAAATATATCTTTCATTTTTAGTTACAAAATAATATGTCACAAATATACTCTCGACAATAATTAAATCAATACTATCCTTATAAATGCACATAACATAACATAGATTGTTTTAACATCTCTGTTTCTTTTTCTCTGTAATTTTCCGTAAGATAAATAATTAACAGTAGCTTTTTGTTGAAATTTTTAGCAGAGTTTAATTATATTTTTTATTGTATTTTATTATGTTCAATGCAATGTATATTTTTTCGTAAAATTTAATTGTTTTTGATTGATGCATATTGTTTAAAACAAATGGGCATATATATATATATATATATATATACATATATATTTACAGCTTAATTAAATATGCAAATTTTCCTAAATCAACGTGCTATTCATATACAAATGAATACATTGTGAAAAAAAGATGTGCTAGATATATTTACAATAAATAAATAAATAAATAAATAAATAAATAAGCTATTATTCTTAATAAGGTTATTTTTATGAGTAACGTTTTACAGATCATTTAACAAGAAAATATCGGTGTCATTACAATGATAATAAAAAATAAAATATGAATGTCAACAGAAATAGTTTCTATCATTTTAAACTCTGTAAAAAAAGGTAAAAAGACAGTAATAGAATCTATAAAATGCATGATATATTAGAAATCAATATTCTTCCCATTAGCTTTATTAACTTCGAATATTCTATTTGGTAGTGAATCATACGAAAATTTGATGTCTGTTTGGCAAAAATTACCCCACGAACTAGCCAAAGTTTCTATAAGCTGAGTTAAGAACTCAGACTCTTTTCCACTAGCATGTATTCTACGAAAAAGTATTGCCCAGATATTTTCCACCAGGAGTTTTAGCTGCCTATGATAAAAACTGCGCATTATATGTAGCGAACCAATTTACCAATTTTTAACCCCAGTCGTGGTTTACAAGTAGGCTCCTTGTTGAAACATCCACTCTTCTCCTCCTAATTCGGAGCCTTAAGAGAAGTTCAGAATTCAGCATTTTAGTATGACTGAAAAAGACTTGTTCTACTTCCATGTCCAATTGCTAACCAGATAATCAACCCCCTACCCCCATCTGTAGAGTTGAATAAATTTTTTCTGCTGCCTTCAGACAATACCAGTAGTACTAATAATCATTCGGGTCTTCTAAGTTAAACTTATCGTCCGAAAATATTACGGAAGTCCCATCTGAGGTCTATGACATGTGCTCCTTAACCCAAGATAAACGGTTATTCTTTTTTTTTTTTTTTTTTCTTTTTTAATACTTTGGATGATGCTTCCGCTTTTTGAAAATGGAATGTTTGAATCATGTTATGTAGTTGTAAACTACACACGACACATGAGTAAGTTCTGCTTCATTTTGATTCTTTTCAATACTCTTAGTGCTCTTTTTAAGCCCATGAGCAACTTTTTTTGTATTGCGAGGCAATAATTTTTAGGCCTACCAGTTTTCTTCTTTTTGTCATTTCTGTTTGCCTTTCTGATAAAGTATACTAACAATTTGTTTGACACCTCTACCTTCATTTTTATATGCAGCAATTTGGTCCTTATAAAAATCATTTAAAGATTATCCTCTACACGATCTTAAAAAAAAAAAAAAAGAAAGAAAGAAAAAAGAAACAATGTTTTTAACAAAATAGTTTTTTCTAAATAAAAGTGAATTCTGTATATTTTCTTTTACTACTCGTCCGTAATTACCCAAATAAGGAATTGTGGCAGGTGTCCTTCTATACTTTTTTAACTCTCGAAATCATGAATACCAAACATTAAAAAGAGACTTGTCGCTGTATTATTAAAACTAAATAAAACCTGCAGCGTCTAGAACATCAAAATGAAAAAAAAATAGGTAGCATACAGTTTTTTTGGTAGCATTTAGCGTACCGTCTTCATATTCTTATAATCATGTGCATATAATTAAAATCCTTATGACAATTATTTAAGACTTTCAAACTTGAAAAACAAGCCAAAATTCAAAACTTTTAATTATAGATGCATTGTAGAAAAAAGAACAGCTCAGTGACCTGTTATATCTATCAACGGCGGTTAATATAAATGATGGATAATATAAATGGAATGATGTATTATATAAATGAATATTTTCTGGGTGTAGTTTCAAAATTTAAATTTTGCTCTTTCACCTTCAAATACTGCTTCTTCAATAATGCATTATATTGAAAAAAATGAAAAGAAAAATATAAGAAAAGAAAAGAAAAGAAAAGAAAGGAAGAAAAAGAAAAAAAAAAAGAAATACTATTTTTCACTATTTATTTATTTATTTGTATTTATGAATAAAAAGTTTTTAAATGTTGCAATTGTTTGACATGCATTGTTTATTTAACTAATCTTCAAAGAATGTTCTCGAATAAAATTATCATTATTATGAAAAAACTATGAACATGTTTGATAGAATTTCTCAAATAGTTTGTATCATTTAGTTAAAAAATAAGGAAATATATTTACGATTAGATTTATGTTCCATTTTAAAAAATATCCGTTAAATATGCCTTTACAATTACAGTCGAACGAGATAATTAACTGAAAGTTGAAAATAAAGATCATTGAAGTTTTAAACGAAGCGTGTATTTTTATTAAATCAAATTACAATTTATCTTTTATATAAATGGCTGAAATCTTCAATTAGGATACATCAAACCCTCTTTTTAAATCAAGTTAAAGCTCTTTTCTTTTATATCTCTTTGATGTTGGTAAGGAAACTACATTATTAAAGCTCAAAATGAGCTTTATCTGCAGAACGAAAAAAGAAAATTTGTGTCACTTTTAATTTAAAAGTGCTGGTGGCAAATAATTAAAAAAAAAAAAAAAAAAAAAACACCTGAAAGAAAATATAAATAAATAATCTATTTTTTTTCTCTTTTTTTTTTTTTTTAAATAACGTGTAACTCCTTTTCAAGTAAAATTTCTTTTTCAACTAAAAGAAAAAACTGTAAAAAAAAAAAAAAAAAAAAAAAAAAAAAAAAGAGGTTTTTAGAAGAATAAAATTTGTTTGCAGTTTTATTCATAAAATAAACATAATAACTATTTCTATTAAATGTACTTCTTTCTCTTTTTTTTTTTTTTTCTGACTATTTAATGCTATAATTTATGTTACATATAAATCTTTTTTTTTTTTTTTTTTCTAGAATTGGTTTTTGTGAAATGGAGTGCTTTATTTCATTTTTTATTTTTTCTTCATTTTTATTTTTTAATTTTTTCTTTTTACAAATAGCGAATCATTTTTTTTTAAATTATTATTATTATTATTATTTATTTACTTTTTTTTTATTTAACTGATTTTAAAGAATATGTTTTCATGCCATCATATATCGAATGACTACTCTATTTAAATCAACATACATGAAAATGCCATAATCAATAGAAACTTAAAATTATGTCCTCTATTTTCTTTATCTATTTTATGCAAATAATTTTCTTTGAATGCAGAGAATAATGTATTTTCTCATAATCTGATGCGTATATATATTTTTTTTTTTTTTAACAATCCATAAGGTATCCCAAGTAGCACAGGAACGTTCTGTGAACGTCTAATAACGGTTTCAATAGTTCAAACACCGTGTTTCGTGTCAAAAGAACGTTCTAAAACACGTTCAGAAATGGTATTATTTAGAACGTTCTGAAAATGTTTGATTTGTACCATCTATAAAACGTACAATTCTAGTTCTATATAGAACGTTCAAGTGTAACACCGTCATAACACGTTCTGTAACAGTGTAATTATAACGAATATGACAAAATGACTTTTTAGTACTATTGGTTGAGAAACTAGGTTAATCATGAAAATTTTTGACTTCAGTTTTTGATTTTTTTACACGTTTTCTGGCGTGAGGAATCCGGAAGTCAAAAGGTTGGTATGGTATCGGCACCTATTAGCGTGATAGCCCGTTAGTCCATGTACACGATATCTCAAGAACAAATTATTGCAGAGAGATCGGACCAGTTTTAAAATATCGCTTATGATATTGATAAGAATCCTATTGAGAGATTTGAAACATTCTAATTTAAAAACTTCGTAAGTTATTCGAAATTTATAATTTTTAACTTGATAGAGAATAGAGCATCATTTTTTACATTTTCAGTTTAACGTTTTGTTAGCACGTCAGTAAAGAATGCTTTTCAAGAATCAGTAGCGGTGAGGTGAAAAAAAATTACAAAATTTTAAACTCATGGAAAATTTTTGTGAATTTTGTATTTCATGAATCAATGTATGGAATTCAACCAAACTTGTTACATAATTAGATCTTGCCCTAAATTGGAGGTTATTTAAATTTCATTTAGGATATATCGTCCGATAGATTGCGGTGCTATGTAATGAAACCCTCCATTTATGGGACGGCTATATCTCAGCTTCTATAGTGTACAAATGCATTAAACTTAATATATTGGAATATATCATTATAACCTCTGCTAATACAATTTGGATGTATACATTGTCCAACAGGTGGCGTTGTAATCTGCAATTTAATCATTTTAACGGAAAGGCAATATTTTAACTCTTGTGATTTAACACTTAAATTTTGTGATACACTGAAGTTATAAGTGAAATCGATTTTATGTAAAGCTTTACTGGTCCATTTTGGATGCACATCGGCCAACAGGTGGCGTGGCTATGTTGCAATGTAATCTCATAACGGAAACGAAAAATCTCAACTTCTGTGATTTATAAATGTTGTAAATTTGGTACGTGAAATTAATATTACGTAAAACTCTACAGATTGCCTTTGGGTGCATATTGGACGACAGGTGGCACTGCCACGATCCAACATTTTCCATTCACAGAAAGGCTATCTATCAGCTTCTGTAATATATATATTATTGATTCAATTTGGCTGTATAACGAGTAATAGTCAAACAGTTTTTTTTTTAATATTATTATTATTCATAGGACATTGTTTTTTCCCCTAGGAATAAGTATACGGGGATGGGGGAGGGGTGGATAAAAATTTTCACTATGATTATCTTTCAAAAGAATTCGATATCACCTTTAAAACGAATAATTGAACCATCGTTTTCTGATGATTTAAAACAAATTTACCGTTTTTTTTTTTTTTTTTTTTTTTTTTTTCTCATTTGTCATAATAATAATAAACCCTTAGAAAAATAAATTTTCTAAGATCTTCTACATAGCATAAAAATGATTGTCTTCTGTCATGAAAATCTGCTAATCAAGGATGTTATTGAATAAATAATCTACTGCTTGATCAGCAAACTGCACAAGGTTCGGTCTGCATTGCATCAACATAATTGAAGAATGTGACAAAAATTTTCGCGCTTTAACTTAACGATAAGCAAGCATCTGCTATTACAGGAAGTCAAACGGTTTGGCAGTTTTATCGCTAATTTGGCTATTTTTTTCCTCTCTTTAATTATTGCTTATATTTTTCTTTCTTTTCTTTCTCTCATCCACAGATATGGATAAGAAAAATCCAAAATTTGACCCGAAAGTATTGTTTTTGGGTCAAATTTTGAAACTGATTTTTTGCAATATTTTTGCACATTTTGGGGTCCCCTGAATCTAAAAATCAGGTTTTTGTATTTGATCTGTGTGTGTGTGTGTGTCTTTGTGTATGCCTGTACGTGTATGCCAGTTATCAGCACATTTCAAAAACAAATAATTCCAGAATATGAAAACTTAGTATTCTACATTTGAATCATGTAAGGGGATGCTGCACTTAGCTTTTCCTTGAGATCAAGCAAATGCTTCGTGTACAGGGACGTCCAAGATAATTCAAATACATTAGGTATGTGAGCGAAATTTTTTTGCTATTTACAGTTTAATATCTGTAGCCTGTACTAAACAAAAATAAGTTAACATATATTTTTTTATATGCATAAAAGTATGTTTAGTGTAAAATATGGCAGGAAAATCATTCCCCATTCATCTACAGGGCTACCTAGGAATGCTAATTAATACTTCAAACCTACAGAGTAAACAAAGAAATTTTTTAAGTGGAAATTTTAACGCTTTTTTTCCCCTATAATTACACGTTTTGAGGTTCCCTGAATACTAAAATCAAATTTTTAATGGTTAATCTTTGTGTATGCCTGTTATCAGCTAATTTTAAAACAAATATTTGCAGATAATTCAAATTTTGTATTTTGAAGTTTATTTTGAGGTTGCTAAAAATGTTTGTTCAAGATTAATAAGCTTGAAAGAGTGGTGAGAAAGAAAGTTGACTGAAAAATTTGGAATGAACTTTTAAATTTAATAATAGCCAAGAATTTTTTATAGTAGGCATTATGCAATATATTTAAACGGGGTCCCCCCCCCCTCCTCATTGAGAGAGTTATTCGTCAAATAATATCTGTTCCTAAAACTAGTTTGAAATTTTTGAAACGTAGATTTATATATAGTATTTGTTATCTTACACTTTAATCTGCAATCTGCATTTATAGTATTCAAATGCTAGGTAAGAGTAAGAGACAGCCATGTGAGTGTCCCACGAAATTATTATTAATATTTAAATAAAAACAGTCTTTTTTAAATGCTGATAATGCATAATTAAGTAGTAATTTTTATTTTATTTTTATCTATTTATTTATTTGGGTTGAGAAGTGATGTGTCTGTCAAATGAAAGAAGAGATTTAATTGATGGTCTACATTCATGATGACGGTCGTTATAAAAAAAAAAAATAGCGATACCTTCAAATTTCACACATTATAAAATCCAAAATTTTGCTTCAAATTATCTTGGAATGGCGAATTTTGGTTGGTGGGTATTGATTAAGTGTATGTAATAGGCACTTCGGTGGTATTTCGCGAAACTTCTAACTTACCCGCCGAAGAGGGAGAGTAAAAAGTGGGTAAGACGCTGCCGAAAGCAATGGAAACCCAGACTAATCATGTTGCGAGCGGAAGAACCATTACCAAACGCAGCTGGAACATCAACTTAAGTTTCGATTGATTTCAGCGATTTCTTTTTTTTTTTTTTTCTTTTGAGATTTTGTTAATAAATGACATGGAATTTTGAGAATTTATTTAAATATACTATGCAGCAAAGCGGGCAAAGCCTGCTAATGTTTATTTAAAGCATACTTAGATATGCTACACGAAACGTAATAAAATTATCAAATACTGTTCGTATGCACATAAAACATGTTTCCTATAAAATATTTTATTGTTAGCTTATGATTCATAAGGCCATATAGAAATATTTAGATATATTAGAGGATAATAAGCGAAAATTGATCGAAGTGTGTTTTAAATTTTGTTAAACGTTTTCAACTTTCCAACAAGTTAAAAATATGCTTAAAATTTAAGTTTGTCAACACCATTGTCTGTCTATTCGTTCTCTAATTTCAAAAATATATTTTATAATTCCTCAGTCACATCGTAACCGTGCTCATTTTTTATTGAAAGTATATGTGTATACCGTAAGCGGATTGATATGGGGACTCACTAAAATTTTAAACGTACAAAAGTGTATGTTTAGGTGTAGGGTGCAGGTGTTTTATAAACTAAGTGGTCCGCATGATTTTTCTCTTTTGTTTATTACTAAATATAGTAAAAATGTAGCAATTTCTGTAATATTTCAATAAAAATATAAATATCTTGCGCATTAGTAAAACAGAAAAAAAAAAAAAAAAAAAAAAAAAAACTAGTTATACTGTGACGGCTTTAAAAGTTTTTTTTTTATTCCATTCTATATAATAGCGTCACCAACGATTTATTCGCACAAAATTTCAAGAAACTTAGCTTCTCACAATTAACTTTCTATACATATAATTTCGTACAATTTTCACCAATAGGTGCTGCTGTATAGGCAACTGGAAATCCCAGACACTAACAGCAACGCCACATTGTGGATAGATTACATCCGAATTGAATCAGCATACATTTTAATAATATAAATATCATATACCAATTTTGGTGGATTTTAATAACAATAAATAACATACGAAATATATATACCTTAGAAGAACTACCTACTCTGAGAAGCAAGGTTTTACCTTATCAGAAACGAAATTAAATTGTCGTCTGTTAGCTTTTTGTACCCAAATAAAATCAGTACAGATTTACATGATTTCCATCACATGTACAAGCTTAGTGTATTTACAACTATAGATGATTAGATGGAGCCTGTCCAGTAGGATTGCAATATAGAAGCAACATGTTATGAAAGCCACATATTAAAATCTAATTAGCAGTAATTTAAGTCTAGCCAAATATTAAGTTTGGTTAAATGCTGTCCACTGGCTCGTGAGAAACAGAGTCCAAAATTTTCTTTCTGACACACATACAAAGACATTTTCTAACAATAGTCGAATCATATTCCAAAAATCACAAACTGTGTGAATTTATCGAAAATCGAAAGTAGGAAATTTTCACGAATCCAATACTTTCTTCTTGACAGATGTAAGTAAAATAATAATAATAATAATAAACGGTAATCATACGCTTGATCAAATCTTGAGGTTGAAATAATTAAAAACAGCTAAAAAAAATGTTTTATTTATTTTCTCCTATATTAACCCTTTGCCGGCCCTAGTGCTCTAAACCGCTATACATAGTATTGCCAAATTGAGGGACTCTTTTATTTAACGAACACCAATAATTTTTAAGAGTGATATTTGATATACATAATGGACGAATAAACTTCGAAGTGATTAGACAACCGATGGAGTAGAAATTTATTGGTGGATATTGAACAAAAAAAATCCTTAAATTTGACAACATTCAAAAAAGGAGAGGGAAATTCAATAGGACCGGCAAAGGATTAAATTAAAGGTTTAAAGGATAAAATTTCGATCCGTGCAGTCATCTAGAATAACGTTTAGTATAAAAATACACAGATTATTTTTAACTAATGGTTGTGAAATGATTATATATATATATATATATATATATATATATATACAATACTGATAATTATTCAAAAAAACTTTTTGTACATTCGGCAGAAAAATTACTGAAGCACACATCCACGTTTCATATATACTAGCAAACCCGTGCAGTATTTTCGCACTTTATTTCTTTTCTTATTTACCTTTAAAATTTGAAACTTATAAATATTATATCAATTTCACCCCTTAATTAAAATTTTAATTTACCAGAAGCCAAATTATTATTAGATCCAAATAAATATTGTGCAATAGTGAAACCAGAATTATTCAAAGAAAAGCTTCAAAATAAAATTCATGGTTTATGACTCAGTTTTCATACTTCCGCAGGCAGTACGGTTTTAGTAAAGGACCCCTGTGACGCCTTTTAAATTTTAATCGCCAAGTATGCAATGGCATTTTATTTATTTTAGCGTAATTTTTTGTAAAAAAGAAAAAAAAAATCCTAGACTTAAATTGATAATATTTTTTTATGATTGCGTTTTGTAGCCAATTTATGATAATATATCATGTTCTGTTTATATCTTTGAAATATTGCTAGGTTTATACTGACTCTTGCAAAGATTTTGCAGAAATAACTTTCAAAAATACATTTCTCATAAAATAATGTCCTCAAACAAATATCGTCATGTTTTCTTTATTAGATCATTGAACTGAATCCGCGTGTTTAAATATTGTTCATTTTTAAATACTATTTTTTATCCTCACGTATTTTATTAATTTTACCACTATCGTATCATTTCAAAAAATATTAATTGAAATTGGTCCACGTTAGAGAAATATTATATAGATATTAGTTTGATCACTAATTTTTATCATCAATCTACTTTTTTATAAACAGCTTAAGACTAAGTTTATGACTCGATAAATATTTACTCAACAAAACAGTTTAGGTGCAAATATTTTGATTTACTAGAGCTTGAATAATATTTCTGCCGACAGTATATGGAGTAGCATCATTCACAACCGCTCTTTCGTGCCGGCAAAATGTTTTTAATATTTTTTGAAATAGCTCACAATTTTTAAAATGAATAGTTGAATCAAGCTTCTGTAATAATTTGAAATAATTGAATTTTTATATATATATATATATATATATATATATATATATATATATATATATATATATATATAAACAAATAAATAAATAATATTTTTTTCCATTATTGGTTTTTTTCCTTTCTCTCATTTTTTTCATAAATGTAAAATGCAGAAATAACTGCTTTTAATTGAACAACGTGGATTTGTTTAAGAAAATATAAAATACAGTTTTGTAATGGCCACGACGTACTAGCTTGATTTTGTAATTATCATCCTGTTTAGTTAGATAAACTTTCCTTGAAGTGGCATTTTATGTAATTCAATAAAACAAGCATGCAACATTTTAAATACACGACGAATTTTTATATCTTGCCTCATCATAAAAATAAACTATTTAACAAAATATTGTTAAATACAAACTCTGTAACATAATATTTAAATAACATTTTTTTAATACAATTGTTGAGTTCTGCATTTTTCATTAAAGTAACTACATAAAACAAAAATAGTTTTTTTCCCCCCTAATAATTAAATAATGACTATGCCACAAAATGAAAAGGACTACTTGTGTTGTTTTATCTCAAAATAGAAAGCTGCCAAATTTGACTAGACCGCCAAATTACCAACAAGGGTTGCCAGTTCCATAATTTTCAGGCGCGAAAACCAAATGATTTCATATCAATTTTCTCATGTTGATGACTTTCTGATTATCAAAGACAGACGTAAGAGTGAATTTACTTTATATATCTTACATACATATATTTTGATACATTATTAATACTTTATTTATACTTATAATAAAAGTTTGTATATAATTATTAATCAGATGCTAAAAAGTTTAACTTGTTATTTTTAAGGTTTTTTTTTTTTTTTTTTTTATCTCGAGAAATTGAAAAATGCTGTTAATGTAAATCTAACTACTAATTTGTTTTCTAACAGCATTTGAATATTAGTATTACCAATGAATAAATTTTACAAGCAAAACTTGTCACATAATAGTATTATGACATCAAATATTTTTTCTGTTATAAATAAGCGGGATTTTTGTGTAAAAAATAAACATAATTTAAATTTTTCATCAAGAGAAAAAAACATATATTAATTTCTTATAAATCTAATTTTAAGGTATGTGTGCTTGTGTCATTTTGTCAGTCTTAATAAGGGTATGGTGGACGTTGAAAATCTTTCTTTGAAATTATTGTCTTACAATTGTTTGTATTGCATATAATGGGTCGTTCAATGTAAAGTGAATTATTTCCTTCTAAATAGATTTTGAAATAACGAACTTTTTGCAAATTTATATGTAGGAAAACAATTTAAGATTTTGTAAACATTACCTATTTTTAGCGTTTAAAACAAATCAGAGTAGTAAGAATTTATAAATTATAAGAAAAATAACTTAGAAGTTTCATTTTTATAATTATTTAGAAGTTTTAGTTTTCTGAAAAAACAATGTCAGGCCATTTATGGGATTTTAATGCAATAATTAGAGGTTTTTCACTTTTATAATGAAAGATGTAACTAAATGTGGTAAAATTAAGCAAAAATATTCATATTTAAAAAATGTGGAGTTTACACCGGTTTCACAGCGTATGTTTCACAGTGTCTGTATATGCATTGAAATGTATGAATATTAAATATATTAAAATTTCCTGAATACTACCAAAGTTTAAAAATTTAAAATTACAAATTTTAATCTTTTTTTTTAAATTGTTTAAAATGCTTTAGTCTTACGTTTTTACTTCGATCTTATATTATTATAGTTTATAAATATACTCTAAATGCATCTGTACATTTATTTTGTGGATTTATTTATAAATATACATATATATATATATATATATATATATATATATATATATATATATATATATATATAATTTTTGAATTAGAAAAAAAATAATTGCATGAAAATTCCACAGTTAAAAATATTACAAAAATAAAAATTAACTCATCAATCGATCCACAAAGTAAAGCACAAATGTATTCAGATTATACTAATAAACAATATTAGTGCAAAATGAAGGAGAATTTTCAAAAATTAAATAACGTAGATAATTTTTTTTTTAATGTTATGAATTTTATTCTTTTAATTTTTATAACCGTTTATGACCATGTACGTGTGATTCTACTGGTCAGACAGAAAATTATATTTCAGTTTCAATATCCATGTAATAAATGCTAAAAAAGAGATTATGTATTAGTTTTCTTAAATTCAATAACATCGATTTTCTCAAGAGATGTGAGTAAAAGCCTGCTTATAAAAATGCTAATTTAATTTAATGTTGTAAATGTTTACAGTCAGTTACGGTTAATATTAAGAGAACATGTTTAAAAACAGAAATTTATTAAGAAATAAAAACAGAAATTTTACAAGAAATTTTTATAACAACAGTTTCTAAAATTTCCGTTTTATGGTAGAATTTCTTGAGATTATTAATTTCTTATCCAACATTCATTATAAATTCGTATATTTTTTAAAGTAAAAAAGTTTATTTTACATTTAGCTATTTAAAATATTGTATTAAGTTTCATGTTTTTATATTTTTGACAAAATATACATATATATATAGAGAGAGAGAGTTTGAAATTAAGATAATTTGTGAGTTGCGTTTTACTATATAGCAGTTCGTAAGATATCTTTCTTGTAAAATACTAATAGATAGCAGCACTACTCCGAAATTCACTTAAAATTTACGAATGCGTAGTTGCTTTAATAATATTTCGGTGCTTTCTTTTTTCACTTGAAGAAGAGTCGGACTGATAATTTGACCTGAAACAGCTATTGCGTTTCTTTTATTTTCAATTTATAACCTATTTGTCACCTTCAAATCAAATGGTAATGAAGTAAAAGAAAAAAAAAAGTGCATTAAAATTTAAATAAAATCTTATTTATAACCGTTATGTTTATGCATAATGTATAAATTTCATAGTATAACAGCTTTTTACTTTTGTTTATTTTAAATAATTTCTTTAAAAGAGAAATCTTTATTATTTATTTATTTATTTATTTGTAGTATTTATTGGAAACAATGGTAGTATATAGCTGAAAAGATTAAACTTATTAAAATTAAAATTTAATTAAAATTAATTTTTTTTTTTTTATTCATTCATTTCTTTTTAAAGGAAAATGTACTTTTTCGTTTTATGATATTCATCGAAATCAAATGGTAATATAATGGAAAGAGCAGGGGCTATAAAATACATGCTTCAAAATCTAAAGAGGTACAGTTGACTTTAACATTGTAGTTCTTAAATAATAACAGATCCACCTGTTGTTGATAAATACTCATTTTATCATGAGATATTTAGATGCATTTTTTTTTTTTTTTTTTTTTTTTTTTTTTTAGCTTACTTACTGATTTTTTACCAAGCAACATACATTATATATAATATATATATATATATATATCAGTCGAACCTCGTTTACGGGAATCTCATGGAGAATAAAAAAAAAAAATTGTTCATGTTATCAGTAGTTTATATTGTCAGTAACTGAGAAACTGACCTTTGTTTTAGCGGGGATTGTGGAAACTATTCACGATAAGCGGTTTACGTTAATTAGATTCGACTATATATATATATATATATTGTATCAGAAAAAAAAAAGTAAAAAATGTAGAAATTTAAACTCTCAAAGTACAGAGTATTGTTATAAAGTTTGGAATAAAATCACAACACAAAATATGGAATAGAGTTTCATATTTTTTCCCCTTTATTTTTCTCATATTCCATTTTCAGATTTAATGCATCTTTTTCAGACGTGAATTTTACTGTAATAATTTGCTTAAGTCAACTCTGATAGACAAGTTTAATCCATCT
Organism: Salticus scenicus; assembly: GCA_963930645.1. Lineage (NCBI taxonomy): Eukaryota > Metazoa > Arthropoda > Arachnida > Araneae > Salticidae > Salticus > Salticus scenicus. Next base: position 194,337,820 of record OZ005659.1, read on the forward strand.
GAATGTTTGCATACATGTATTTCAATTTAATCTTTAAAGCGTTTTTATTATACCTCTTTAATTAATTGATTACGAAAATATGTCTGCTATATTCAATATTTAACATTCTTCAATATATAGCTAATAAAGAAATTTCTAAAAATATTTCTTCTTGTAACCAAATATATTTATGTTAAATGTGTAAAAGTTATTCTCACTTAACCCTTTGAGGGACAAGATAATTTTGATCATTTAAAATTATCTGCCACCAGTACGTACAAACAAATATAAGTGATTAAAAAGAAAAATGGAGTTTTTCTTCTATATTATTAAAGTAAAACTTTGTAAAAAAAATTCTTGGACAAGTTTTTACAGTTGGGAATTAAAATTAGGTTTGATATAATGTATTCCAAAGCCTTTGAAAGGGTTAAACGAATTTAAATAAATAAAAATGTATAAGTCTGCGTAGCTTTATATTTTTCTTTCATCTGAATTATATAGAGATCTACAAAAATATAATTAAGTGAACCTGAACATTAATGTTACAAACAATACTCTGGTTAATATAATCCTTTTTTTTTTTTTTTTTTTTTTTTTGGGGGGGGGGGGGTATCTGGTTGCGTAAAAACATTATGTAACATTGGGCATTATGTAAAATCACAATGCACAATATTGTTTTAATTTAATCTTTTAAAGTTTTATTTTCGTATGCATTTCGCATTATTAAGATATATATTTTTGAAAAATTTAAACTGTTGTTCCGAATTTATCATTTTTGGTGTATAACGTACAAAACTCATAAATATTAAATATGTACATAGTAGACATACGTTGTACAGTATCTAAGAACTACAATGCCGTATATTTATTAAGAGTATATTGTACTGTATGTAATTAATGAATCTGTCAATTTTATGATTAATAATCAAATAGTAATTCAGATAAAGCTAGTCTGAATACACACAAGTGTAAGCACATATGTAATCCACAGAATAATTATTGTGCATCTTTATATACGTATACAGATGATGGGGGACCAAATAAGAAAAAAAGCGATACTTTCGAATTTAAACATTTTGTCGGAAATATTGAGAAACATTTGATGGATACTTTGTGGGTGTAAATAACATGTTATATCACATATGTTTAAAAAAAAATGCCCCAGAGATAAGAAAAGAACCACTAATAAAATTATATTTTTACATATTTGGCACCATCTTGTAATTAATAATGCTTGAAATTTATTGTAGTTTTAGCATGTTTTTATGACGCTCTTTTTAATTATCATTTATAATTCACCATCACAGAAAATTTCTTTAACGAAATTAAAGACTTTAAAGTGTTTTTTATTTATAATAAGCACGGTTTTTAATTTATTATAAGTCATTTTTAGAAAACTTGACATAGTACATTAGACACAACATTCTGTAATCTGAGATTAAGAACATTAAATTTATGCAAAAAAATGAGCATTTTTACTAAAAGATATTTATCTGCGCATGCACAAGATTTAACGAAAAAAAATTTTTGGGTTTTATTTAGTGAAATGTATAGAACTCATGCAAACATTGTGAAAAATCAAAAAGATATCGTCAACAGAATTAGTTGAAATTTAATCACTATGAAAGACAAGCAAAAATATAAGTATGTAATGCATATTTTTATTTTTAATAAGTCCTTGGGAATACACTGTAAGTTAATTAAATTGAAATCTTTATAAAACCACTTATCGTTCGCTTCTCTTTCATACTGCTTTAAATTTAACTAATTCTATCGATGATATGTTTCTAAATTTCCCTGATATTGCTTTGGTTATTTTTTCAGAGTATTTATGTATTTGGATAATAAATTTTGTAAAAAAAAAAAAAAAAAAAAAAAAAAAAAAACTTTGTCACCATTTGTGGATGCAAAGTTAAAACTTATTTAGAAAAAATACTCATATTTCATCTTATATTAATATTTTTATATTATATTTGTATTATGTTATGTCTAATGCACTATGTCAAATTTTCTAGAAATGGCATTAAATTGATCTGAAAACCCTTTATGTTATATAAGCAAAAAATGTTTCGCAAATTTTCAATAAAGTAAAAAAAAAAAAAAAAAAAAAAAAAAAATCTCAATGAATGCGCGTGATACTGACAAAATTATGAATACACATAAATTAAAGAAGCCACATAAGAATAAATGCTACAGCTACAACGCATTTCAAGTGCAAATTTTTATAAATAAAAATTTACACACACCCCCCCCCCCCCCCCCGTTAAGATCCCTTCTTTTCTTTCTGGACAAAATCTTTACATAAATATATGTGGAATAACATGTTTTTTATACCCATGAAGTTCTATGCACTTTATCAAGATTTCTCTATGTATTTGACAAAAAGGCTAAATCGGAAAATTACACATTATTTTGCCACTCGTCTGTATATCATGAAAATGGCTAAAAATTGACTTTTAAAGTTTGGAATTCAAGCATTCTCTGGAATAAAAACTATTTATATTAATGGATACAACACGATAAAATTGTTGTGAAATATAATTATATATATATATATATATATATATATATATATATATACAAAAGAGCAATAGTTTTATTTATAAAGTATTTATACAAAAGCTATTTCTATATGTTTTCTTTCTTTAATTTTTCTTTCTTTCTTTTTTTTTTTTATACTAACCTTCTGAACCAGAAACTAATGGCGTCCAATAAGTAAAAATTATGTTTTTAGCATAATCATAGACAGAGATTGGGTGAGGACGGCTTTCTTTCCTTTTACTTATGTCTAACATAATATAAAAACGGAAAAGGGAAAACGTTATCAAAACAATAAATAATATATTTAATAAGTAAATAAATAATATACTAAGAAATGATATATTAATTATAAATAATATACTTACTATATTTTTTATTAAAAATAATAATAATAATTACATTTGTTTATTATTTAATATGCCATGATAGCATAATTACATCAAATGAGTAAAAATTGCGTTGACTCATTTTAAAGAAATTTAAACATTTAATGATTACCAATTACATTGCCACGTGGAATAAGTTTAAATATCTGTAAACATAATTTTTGTAAACTGCTGCTGTAAACTGAAAATATGAATACACACATGCACTGAAATTTAAAAATATGAAGTATGTTAAATATTTTGATTAAAAAAATTATATTTAAGTATTTAGAAATTTTTAAAATTTCTTCCTTCTAACTAATTTTTAAATTTTCGTTTCAATTTCTTATTATTATAAATTAACAATATATTCTAAACTCAATTGCATATAATTTTAGCGGTGTATTGGTGCATTAATTTTCGAAAATATTTTTTATGTTGGAATATTAAAACTTTCTATGAACTTCAGCATTCAAATATATTTTTAAACTATCCATGGACTTACAAAGTAGTACCCAGAAATGTTTAGAATATACAGGGTGCAAAGTCGAGAGCAGGCCTTTATTTGCGCAACAATTGGTCTCAGACGTTCTCCAATTACAAAATGTATTTTTTTAAAAAATATAAGCATTCATTATATGATATGTTTAAATTAAAAAAATCAATTTATTCAAAATCACAAAAATTGGTAATTTTTATACGGTTTTCAGGACGCTAGTAGTAAAAGTTGACTTTCAACTTGAAAAGTTTCACTTTTGTGCGCCCAAAATTGTCTGAGATAGTTAGTTTCAAAATTTAGGATTATTTCGCATTTTCTCGGGCTTTATTAAAAAGACAATGAAAAATTCTTTAATAAAGCCCGGGAAAAAGCAAACAAATTCCAAATAGGATATTTAAACCGATCCCTTATTGAAGGCCGAAATATGTTAGAAAATCTAAACTTTAAATATCTTGTTCCATTTTGGGAGAATATAAATGAAACTTTTTGTTAGGATGAGTGTCAATTTTTTTAAATATCACTATAGGGATCTGGAACTGTATAAAAATTTAGTTTTTGTAATTTTGAAAAAATAGATATTTTAAATTTAAACTTGTCATACCGCTCATATTTTTATAAAAAAAATTTTGTAACTGAAACTATATGTTTGCGACCAATAGTTGCAGAGATAAAGACATTCTCGTGATTATCTTTGTACCCTGTATTAAAAAAAATAATATATATATATATATATGTATGTATAAATGAATTTTTAATCGTAGTTAAAACCAGGCAACCGATATAAGATCACTGAAACCACATAGAACAATGAGAAGAAATTACAACAAATTTAAATAACCTGTGGAGACTGATTGTGATTTATTGAAACATTTATTTTTGTTTATTTATTTTTTATTTTATTTAACTTCAATCTAATCATACATTCATTCCTAGATTATTCGTTGCAATTTTAATAATTTTGCCGGTGCGTAAAAACGACATGAAACTCAAATCAAAAGATACAAACAAGCAACGAGAAGAAAAAAAAAAAAAACAGCATTTTTTTTTTTTTTTTTTTTAAAGGAAAAGCTCAGAACGGTGAAAAAGAAGAAAAAAAAAAAAAAAAAAAAAAAAAACTCGTCAGGGGTGACCTTTTTCACCGTTGAGCACCAATGTACGATTTAGTTCGTTAGCAGCTATACCAGCGGACACCCAATCGTACAAGAAATTAATTGAAGTTAAAAATGAAGAATAAAGTGGAATAAAGTATAAACTATTAATTCAAGAACACAGAGAATCAAACAGAAAACAACTATAAAAAACAAACATTACTCACAGTATGATGCATCCGGAATCCCAAGGATTAAAACAAGCAAAATAATTCAAAAGTTTAGTTGTACATAGCAGATGAAGAATGATACAACACAGCAACAGAGATATGAATTACTTTTTTTTAAATTCAAATAATGTTTCAGAAATTTGAACATACTTAATTTAGACGTATATGCATGAGAAATTCCATATTCTACGACAGTAATTCCCCAAAATTGTCATAACGTGAAAGTCAACACTATATCCCTTAAAAAAATCCTTAAATTTTTGCATTAAAAAAAAAAAAAAAAATTCTTTTTTTTCCCTAATCTGAAGATAATGGCGTTATAGTATTAATAACGAAACTTTAATAAACACCATAAAAGGCAAGAACTCGCAGCTGCTACAAAAGAAAAAAAAAAAAAAAAAAAAACGGCAACGCATTCAACACACTCAACGTGCTTGTTTGCAGCCCTCGCGCTTACATTGTTCGCCTGATGAAGGGTTGTGTCTTCTTTTAACCCGAAACAATTGTTTCGAGTTCTTGCATTTTATGGTGTTTATTCAAAGTTTTGTAAATTAATACTATAACTTCATTATCTTCAAATCAGGGGAAAAAAGAAATTAAAAAAAAAACAAAAAAAACAATGAAAAAATTTAAGAAATTTTTTAAGGGATAAAGAGACGTAATGGCACTTTTTTCGGAAAACTGTCATATAATATCGAATTTTTGATGCATATTACGTTAAAATTAAAGGAATAGTAAGTATGTTAAAATTTCTCAAACATTATTTGAATTAAAAAAAAAAAAAAAAAAAGTAGTTTATAATCCTGTTCATGTGTTGCATCATCAGCTATGTAATTTTTAATAAAAAAGCACCACAAAACTGGCGTTGTAAAAATTATTACTTACAGACTTTGAATAAACACCATAAAATGAAATAAACTCGCAACAATTGTTTCGGGTCCAAAAAACAAACGACCCTTCATCAGGGGAATAAAGTAAGCACGAGTGCTGCAGTCAAAGCGGCAACGCACCAATTGCGTTGCCGCTTTGACTGCAGCACTCGTGCTTACTTTATTCGCCTGATGAAGGGTCGTGTGTATTTTCGACCCGAAACAATTGTTGCGAGTTTATTGCATTTTATGGTGTTTATTCAAAGTTTGTAAGTAATAATATGTACTTTTTACTTTTAAACGCCCGTACTGTGGTGTTTTTTTTTTTTTTTTTTTTATAATGACGTCACAGTTTTTTTTTTTTTTTTTTTTTTTTTTCTACACTATTTTAGAACGTTTACAGTACGTTTTCTAGAACGTTCTGAAAATGTGTATAACGTTTTGAAAACGTTCTAAAGACGTTTAGAACGTTCTGAGACCGTATACGTAGAACGTTCTCAGAACGTTTCTATAACACCGATGGTGATAGTTACACGTTCATTGAACGTTCTCTGAACCGTACTATTGTACGGCTTCAAGATGGACAAATAGACGTCTATAACACGTTCAAAGTGAACGTTCTTAGAACGTGTTTGTAGAACAATTTTTGAACGTTCAGAGAACGTTTCGGTGCTGCTTGGGATATTTGTATGTATACAAAGAATTTCTTCAATTTATTCTTATTTTAGTACATATTAATATATTTTAAATAATTGTATTTCCTTTATTAAAAAGCAATATGTAATAATGTGTACCGTATTTACGTCGTATTTATGTTATCATAGCTCGAAGCTGTACAGACGATATTCCAATTTCATCCAGTTGTTTCATGGCATTCATTGTGAACAAAATTTAATTACATCCATCATTCGTATTTTACATATCTGGTGCCGCATAATTCTGCAGACACTTAAAAAAAATCATAAAAATTGAAGGATTTGGTGGAATGGTAGAATTGAACGCGGTTTGTGAAAAATAATGTTCTCATGACAGAGGATTTTTTAGGTAGATTGTTTTAGATTCAAGCATGTTCAAAAATCTAGCATATATATATATATATATATATATATATATATATATATATATATAAATTTTTTTAATACTTTAAATTAACATGTGATTTTTTCTAAATAATCGTGCTTTTCAAATACAGATGAATACAGACAATGAATATGACCATCACAATCATATATGTTTGATATAACTATTGTATAAATCTTGTGAACAATCAAATTCTTCTACTTCTTCTTTATAATATAAATGTATATTTTCTGGTCCAGTTTTAAGATTTAGATTTTGCTGGACTGTGTGAGGGTCTGTCTGTGTGTCTTCCTGTTTTTGTGTCTATTATCAGCCTATCTTACAAATAAATAATAGCAGGAAGTCCAAATATGTTATAGTAGTGTGTTATTCTTACTATCATTATCATCATTGCTATTTGTAAAACTGCTCACATTTCACTAGATTCTATATATCTTCTTCGTTGCATTTTAAAATGTCTAATGTAGTATTTTTTTTTTTTTTTTATTGCACTGTTTTAAGTCCATGCATTTTGATACCAAAAAACGAGCAAATATATATTTTTAATACTTTAAAAAATTGTGTGATTTTTTTCTAAATAAAAGTGCTTTTCATATACAGATGAATACAGACAATGAATATGAGCCTCATAATCATATATGTTTAATATAACTATTCCATAAATCTTGAGTACAATCAAATTTTTCCACTTTTCTTTTATAATATACATGAATATCTTCTGGTCCAGATTTAAAATTTAGATTTTGTTGGTCTGTGTGAGGGTCTGTCTGTGTGTCTTCCTGTGCGTGTGCCCGTTATCAGCATATCTCACGAACAAATAGTAGCAGGAAGTCCAAATTCGGTATTCTAAATCTGTATCATTTAGGGATTCCACATTAACATTTTCGATGAGATCAAGCGAATGGTTCGTGGAGAAACATCCAAGAAAACCCAAATACATTACGTCTATCGGAGGAATTTCTGGCAAGTACAGTGTAACATATATAAAAACCCTAACAAAATGAAATGAACATACAGTGTCCGCTACTTATTTAAATCCCATTCATTCTGAGAGTAAATGATTTTATTAAGCAGATGATTTTTATATCCGGCGATCGCTGCTGTTCGCAATATAAAGGTATTACTTCTCTGAATTTGGAAAGAAATTTCAAAAGGTAACGAACAATGGAATTAATAAACAAAATTAATTAATTTTTGACAGATAATTGATTTTTGCGTTAATATAAGTAAATTAAACGCATTCCAAGTTTCTATGAGCTTTACTTTCAGGAGAATCATCATTACTTTGCCATAAGTTCATACTTTTCTTTTAAATTTAAAAATCTCCGTTTCAATCTTTTGCTTCATAGTTATTTAAAAATAAGTACTAGAAATTGTCTTTTAATAATAATAATAAAAAAAATAATAATCACTTGCGAATCAAAATAAATTTGTAACGTATCACCGCGCTTTGAAGAATATTTTTCTTGAAATATTTATTGAAGTAAGTGATTGGGGCTTGTTTTTTTTGTAACTATACTGCAAGTGTAAAAGTTTCGACAATAAGAGTCTGTGACAATAAGAGTCGGGCTAGAATAACGACAATTGCTGTGTTTTATGTGTTTTTTCATTTGAAAAAAAAAATCGCAATGTAAACTTAAAAAAGAAAAAAAAATCATAAATGATATTTTGGCTGCTGAAGATATTTTTTTGAGTTTATTAATCGACGATGCTGATTTTATTAAGCAGCTGTTTTAAAAGTAGTTTGTATTGATTTGATTCTGAACCTGTGAATTTGATCGGATTTAGCGGCTGATTTTATTAAACAGTGAATTTATGAGAGAAGGTTACTGTATTATCTTTATATGTATAAAAACAGGTTTTGTGTAGTTTGTTGTATAGAAATCATTTTCCATTCGTTTACAAAGCTGCCCAAAATATTTGGATATATTCTGTCTATACTCAGAAATTGCTGGAAATTTATTCAATTTTGTTTCAGGCATTTATCATATAAAAGAAAATTTAAGTATACAATGTGATGTGCATATACTTTGTAGACAGGATAAAGGGCTACCAAAATTATTAAAAAAAAAGTTCTTCTCTATTGAACGAATCGTATGTATGTCATTTGCTACATTTAACTATACCGCCTAAAACTGCTCAGAAAGGAAAATATAAATTGCATATACGTACTGTAAACAAAATATTTTTTGATGTTCTGTTCTTATCTCTGTTTTTTATTTCTTTGCATAATATCACGCTTTGAGGTGCCCAGAATATGAAATTTCATTTATGTGTATATTTACTATCAGTATAACTTGGAAGCAAATAACTGCTGGAAATTCAAATTTGATATTTTGAAATTTGTATTAGATTGCCGCTTGAAAAATGTGATTAAGTTTAGCAAATTTGTAGGTAGTTTAATAAAAGCATTAAATGTAAGCACTATACGTGAATGGCACACTGAGGAGGGTGGTAGCCCCCTTAAGTAGAATAATATGTCAAATAAAACTGTTACTAAACATATTTTAGATTATTTTAAAAGTATACTGAAAGATAAAAAGATTTAAAGTATATTATACCTTAGTGTTCTTACGACTTTATTCTGCAACCGATATTTATAGAAATGAAATTAATTGTAAAAGAAGGTCGTGTGTGTGATACGCCATATTATTTTTAATTACATTCCTAAAGAGCTGAATTCTTGAAATTGTTATGCATTATTTATTTATCTCAACCTAAAATTATATACTTGTTTTTTTTTTCTTTTACGAAAGAGGTATGAGGAAATTTGGATAGAGTTTCTCATATACTTTGCATCGTTTAGTTAAAAAAAAAATCTACTAGATTTCTGATTTACTTAAAATAATATCTGTTAAAACCGCTTTTTTAGTTACAATTGAATGAGATAATTAATTGAAGGTTGAAAATAAAGACCATTGAAATTTCAAACGAACCGTGTATTTTTATTAAATCAAATTAAAATCTATCTTTTAAATAAATGTCTGAAATCCACAATTAGTACACATAATATCCTCTTTTAAAATCAAATTAAAGTCTTTTTCTTATATATCTCTTTGATGTTGGTAAAGAAATTACATTACTAAACCTCAAAATATACTTTATCGACAGAATGAAAAAAGAATGATTGTGTCACTTTTAATTTAAAAGAGCTGACGGCAATTTTAAACAAACTTGTAAAAAGGTTTTTTTTTTTTTTTTTTTTTTTGAGTGGAACTATTTTTTAAGACTTTTTTTTTCATGAATAAATTTATTTTATTTTTTATTTATAAAATAAACAAAATAACTATTTTTATTAGATGTACTTTTTTCTCCTTAATTTTTTGTAATATTTATTGCTGTAATTTATGTCCACACATAAATATTTTTTAGAATTAGCTTTTAAGAAATGGGATGTTTTAAGTTTATTTATTCTCCTTTTTTAGTCATTTATTTTTCTTTTTATAAGCAACGACGCATTTTTTTTTTTTTTTTTTTTAACTGAGTTTACAAAATATGTTTTTATAATATCATATATATAACTGAGGATTCCTTCTAAGTCAGTAAAATATAAAATAATATAATTAAAAGAAACTTGAAAATATATATTACATTTTCTTTATTTACTTTATAATAATATATTTTTATGAATAATGTGTTTTTCTCATTGCTATAAACGTATAGATCATAAGGTATTTATGTATGCATCCAAGGAATTTATTTAACGAATGTAATACATATAAATATTTTTATTAATTTTTTTTCTTTACTATTAAAAATAAAAAAAGAAAAGAAAAGAAACAGAAATAGAAAAGAAAAGAAAGAAAAAAGTTTTTTTTTCTTTATCGGATATACTTTGTGTATGATTTTTACGAGTGGTCTGTTCGTGAAAAATACATATAATATTCATAAAATATCTAACAAACGAATATGCATCGTGTCTAAAAATTAGTGACACATAACACGCTTCAATATAAAAAATAATAAAAATAGTAAAAATAATAATAGTAATTCACGTAAGATAATGTGGTTGTATAACAGTGATTCTAAAGATGAAAATTTTTGTTTAAAGAAAAATATATTATATATGTATTCCAAATTTTTCATTCACATAATCTCACAAGAAGCTAAAAATGGCCAACTACAAGTACCAAAATATCTCTGTCAAAACTTTAAAAACCCAAAATTCTATTTAAACACGAGGTACAGCGCCATTTATGAATAAAAAATGGATTTTTTTTTTAATTATTATTTATTTCCTTTTCAACGAAATAAGCATTTCTTTGTAAACTTTATACCCGTACTCCATTTACATAAATTAATAATAAACATTAAAATGTATCAGGAACATTTGTCAAAGCTTTTATTTAGAATCGAAAATCATCGTGCTTCATTATTGATATATTTACAGTCTAATTTTGTAATTTCAATAAATAGTTTTGGAAAATATATATTTTTCAACAATCGTAAATAAATTTTAAAAAAATTATATAAATTATATATTTCTAGTAGGTAATATTCGGTATTACTGTACAAAAAAGGATACGTATATGGTGTTCATCTATGCATAATAACTGAAATTTAATGGTTATATAAGTAAATGGTAATAAGTAAGTTAATGGTATATAAATAAATATTTAATTTTTTATCATCTGATTTAAAAATTGAAATACTCTTATACAATGACTTCGAATGTTGTCGGTTCAATTTTTCCTCGGGATATTTTCTTGGACCTAATTTCTCGGGTATTTCGTGCGGGGGCTGATTTGCTGTCGCTAAATTAATGCTAGGCTAACTTGTCGATGCTATTTTGTTCTCGTACTAGATTGTCGGAAATATTTTGTTCTCGGGAAAATTTGCCTGGGTGTTTATATTTAAGCTGTTTTGATCTGGGGACATTTTGTCGAGACTGTTTTGTCAGGGTTATTTAGCCTGAAGCTATTTTATACTTGAGCAATTTCGTTGGGGAAGTTTTGTTGGGGATGTTTTGTCGGGGCTATTTGGCCTGAAGCTATTTTATCCTTGAGCAATTTCGTTGGGGCAGTTTCGTTGGGGATGTTTTGTCGGGGCTATTTTGACTTGAATCTATATTGATGGGGGGGGGGGGGGTTAAGGAACTAATCTGTCAGATGTAGTTTATCCTGGGGCTATAACATCGGAGCTATTTTCTCCGGGAGTTATTTTGTAAGGGTAATTTCTTCACAATATTTTATCATGTGGCTAATTCGTCGGGGATATTTTGTGCTAGGGATAGTTCTATGGAACTAATTTTTTCGGGAGCAGTTTCTCCAAAGACTAATTTGTCCTAGGGATTTTATGCCAGTTTCTTTTTTTCTCGCTCTAACTTTTCAAGGTAGTTATCAGCGATATTTTGTCTTACGACAATGTTGTCTTACTAATTTGTTGCGTAAAATTTAATTTGGATTTATTCATTATAAAAAAATTGTTATTAGGTTAATTTTTCGGGTATTTGTCTTACAGTCGCTTTGTGTAGACATTTCGTAAAGACTATTTAATCCTTGGGTTATATTTTCTTAGGATATTTTGTCGATCTGTATTTTTTGAGATCATTGCATCTGGGCTATTATTAGATGTGTAAATCTCTTGGAAAAATCAAATCAAGAGCCCAATCAATTAAAAACATGGACATAAAGATTTAACAATGCTATAATATTGGAATTTTAAATAGAATAAATTACGTTTAAGAAAGTGTATGAAAATAAAGTTATTTTTCCGGCATTAACTTGCCTCACATAAGATGGTTGTGAACAATACTTCTCTTAAACCCTGCCTCTTATTAAAAATAGGCTAAAAACGTAAAATAAAGTTTATTTTTGCGTATTATTATATAGATTAATATAAAAATTAACACAAAACTAAGGTTAAATTCTATTATATTTTCATTTAATAAAATATTAAGGTTTGCACAGTCTTAATTTCGTTACACTATCTGCATAGTAGATTTTATACTTCATATTGCAAATATAAAATCGAGTCCTTTTTTTTTTTCGATTGATAAAACAAAATAATATTTATTCCTTAAAACAATATCTAAGCTCCTTTTTCTAAATTTATTTTCTTTTCCCATATTTACGCATATTGCAAGTATAAACAACAACTTTGTGAAAGAAAAAAATAACTTTTAATAAAATTCATAGGAAAGTAAAATATCTATTCCTTCGACGAAAAAAGATATTTTTAATGTAAAAGCAATATTGGGAAATCGAAATGCTAAAACTAAAAAGCTACCTCCTTTTTTTTTTTTTTTTTAGAAAACATTTAGAAATATATTCTTCTATTCTTTGCAAATGTTGTCGGATCAATTTTTCGAACATACGGATCCTGAATATTTTGAAAAATAGAAGATGTTGTAAAAGAATGCAAGATGGCAAAAATTATTTTACTCACCACTTTTCAGTTTTTTTATTCATTTTTTTTTCACATATTTTAAACGAAAAAAAAAAAAAAAAAAAACAATAGAAAAGAAGTAGTAATAATGTATAAACTCTGTACACTGACTGACATTTGCGATTTTTTTTTTACTTTCTTTATATTTTCCTACTTTTTTACTCTAAAATGTCCTATAAATAAATAAAAATGAATAAATTGAATTAAATAAAAATAAATAAATAAATAAATAAAAAACAGGCAAAATCACAAATATTAGCGTTCAGAATTTGTACATTTATATTCGTTACATTTATTTTATAATTAAGAAAGCTATAAATGTAAAAAGAGATTAATTGGCGGTAAAATCGGTTGAAGATTCCTTACAAATCAAAGGATTTTAAACTGAGCTAACTTATTACGGAAAAAAAAAGAAAAAAGAAAAAAAAAAACTTCTTAATAACATTCACCATTATGTATTATCTTAAAGTTATGTAATATTTTGATTTTATTAAAAGGCCGTGAGTACTGAATACTTGAACAAATTTCTATTGTCAGTTTAATTTACCTAAATGTTGTTTTATGAATCTTTTTTTTAGTGCCATATGTATTAAAAAAAAAAAAAAAAAAAAAAAAAAAAAAAATCAACGACGCGTCATGTAAATTTAAACGTGCATAAAAAATATTGATTACCATGTACTTTTTCAATAAAGTGTAGCGACAAACTAGTAATTAAATGAAAAAAAATATATTCTTTAAGCAACGCAAACATTCGAAACAAATGTTTCTGGTCAAAATAATAGCAATGTCTTTTATAAAACAAGGAATGTAAACTGAAATGCGCCATAGTTTCCTCTTTCCTGATGCATACTATTTTCGTCTGATAAAAGTTCGTGTCACAATTTTGACGCGAAACGATTATTGTCAGTTTACATTTGAAGGTGTTTGCATAAAAAGATTTTATTTATTACGGGATATTTTTATTTCAAATAATTAAATTTTGCTAAATCGGCGATTAGCAAGTAGATTAATTATTTTGAAACAACGGTAATATTTGTTTACAAATTTCCTTTCCTAAAAATATCCATACATCTTTTGAATAATTTACGAGCAAAGTCTCCCTATTCTCTTTCACTATATAAATATTATGATAACGATAAGGATAACAATGGACGATAAACAGATGAATAATTTGCAATAACAACTGCCAAAAGCCAATTAAAGAACTAGTTAGCTAAAATAAAATATATAATTTGGCCAGTATTTTTTTTTTTCATTTAGTTATGGAAAAAAAATAATAAATAAAAAAGAAAGCTTACTTTCAATTTATTCCGATTTGAATATAAAACATACACCCAAGATCCATTACATTATGACCACCATGTTAATAAAATGCAGGACCATATTTAACCCTCAAAACTCTCAGCACCCGGCGTGGCATTGGCTCCACAAGGTACTGATAGGTAGTCTGAGGTATCTGGTACAAGCACGCACCAATTGGTCCTGCAATTCCCGCACATAGCGAGGGGGTAGCGAGGCAGGACGAATTTGGTTTTCAAGGTGGGTCCACAAATGCTGTATTGGATTAATGTCAAGTGAATCTGAAGGCAGAGACAGGACTTGAAATTAACTGGAATGTTCCTGAAACCTCTCCATAACAATTCGACCCTTATCACATGGTACATTATCCTGTTGGTAAACACCATCCCCCGCCGGAAATTCGGTTGTCATGAATGGGTGAACCTGGTCTGCATCGATGTCCACGTAGTGGACAGACGTTAGGGATTGCTCTATGGTGATTATGGGTACTAATGTGCTCCATGAAAACTATAATATCCCACACTACAATATCCCACACTATAATATCCTTGCCACCGGCATGTCTCCGTCCAACTGTGCATCCGGTAGCGAGTGTTTCCTTTAGAAATTGGCGTATTTGCACACAGCCGTCGATGTGATGGACCAGAAAACGTGATTCGTCGGACCATGCAATTTTTTTCCATTCTTCTAATGTCCAATTCTGATGTTTCTTGGCCCATTGCAGACGCAGCTGGCGAGGACGTTCCGTCAGTGCAGGGAGAACGTTCGGCCTCCGGCTGCATAGGCCCACTCGCAGAAATGTACGCTGCACAGTGTGTTGAGAAACACTGTCTGGGTCGCCATTGTTGTAGCTGGTGGTGATTTCGGCTGCGTAGCAATCTCCGCTATACTCTGGAATCAATGCGCCGTGAACGACACACTGATGGCCGGCGACTTGTCTTTTCACCATCCGTACATCACTTTCGATATGTACTCGCAAAAACTGAACGTGAACAGCCCACTAAACACGCCGTTTCTGTTACTGATGTTCCCAGTCACCGGGCCGTAACAATTTGAACTTTTTCGAAGTCTGATAAATCAGCTGCATTTCCCATTATGTCGCTAATCGCGCTATGTTTGGAAAGACAATGCATAGCCGCTTTACATACTCCAACATCAGCCGCGCACTTGCAGTGGTTTTGTTCCTGGGCGAGTTAATTATTATAGATGGAGGGTGGTTATAATGTAATGGCTCTTCGGTGTATAAACACTGCAATAAGGACCTTTTTTATGATTGTTATCAAAAGTTTTCTGTTCAAACTAACAATGAGAAAATAAACCAAAATAAAAATGAGAAAAATCTTAATTTTAAGGATCATGACACAGAGAAATAAATAGAAAATAAAATAAATTGCTGAGAATGTAGAGGTGATTCGTCAGAGAGTCATTACACCAACACTGAGCAAAAAAAGATGCAAAATTTCATTTTTTGTCGCAAGCGATATTCGCAAAATACCGAAAGGTGACCCAATCTTCCAGTTAAAAGTTTATTTTCAATGAAAAAAGAAAGTAGATTATAACCTTAAATTAGAATAAAGGAAGTTCATCAGAAATCGAGTCATAAAGCCACATATAGAGAACCACGCTTAACGCAAGTAGTATGAAATATTGAATCAAATACTAAGTTAAGTAGAAGCTAAAAGTTTAACCTCAGAATTAAAAATATTCGCTTAATTTACTTTTAAAAACAATCAATAATTTAACTTACAATTACATAACGAAATATTATGAAGTTTTATAATAAGTTTTTTATTAAGTTGATGAATATTTATTAAATATTTTAAACCATCTCTTTTAAAGAAAAGCTATATCGAAATTAGAGATTCAATAATTATAGAGAGACAACACAAGTTAATTTAAAAGACTTCAGTGCTGCTATCTACTTCGTGAATTAAAAGTAAAAGGCAAGATAAAATTTGTCAAATATTACATACCTTTATAATTAAGACAAAAACAATTTCTATTTTTTATTTATTTATTTATTTATTTATTTACTATTATTATTATTATTATTATTATTAGAAAAATTATAAATATATATATATATATATATATATATATATATTTTTTTTTTTTACTCTTAACATATCTTACTCTTAAGTTATCTTAACCAAAATTTGACGTAAACATTTAAGTTAAAAATTTGCAAAGAAAAAAGGAAGCAATAAAATGCATATGCTTTAATAAAAATCTTTACTTGATATTTATCTAATTAATTTATTGCATAATGAAAACATGTTTTCATTATTTTAATAGCTATTAATAATTTTAAAATTTATATTTAACTTTTATGCTTCTATCGTTTGTATTTCTAAAAATCATCATAGCAAAATTAAAACGAGTACTTTTCATGATTGATTTTATTAAATTATTTTTTATTAAACTAATTAGTAATTATTTAAATTATTTCTATATATCATCTTCTTTTTTTTTTTTTTTTTTTAAGGAACAATTTAACTTACGAACAGTAAATGAAGTTTTAATTGAATGAAATACAACAAAGATCCCATGTTCTTTTTTTTTTCTTCTTCAATATTATTTCAGCATCCCACCCAAGCAAACAGCCAATAACCCCAACCTACCTCCTTAGCCAAACTTTTGTTCACCCATCCTCCAACTTTTCTTATTGTCTTTTAATATTTTAATACTTTTTTTTGTAATTCAAATACCAGTGTGATTTTTCTTTTTTGACACTTATCGAATGT
This sequence comes from Salticus scenicus, assembly GCA_963930645.1. Taxonomy (NCBI): domain Eukaryota; kingdom Metazoa; phylum Arthropoda; class Arachnida; order Araneae; family Salticidae; genus Salticus; species Salticus scenicus. The sequence goes on from OZ005659.1 coordinate 194,354,901, forward strand.
TTTTGAACCGACGAAATATCCATATTTTTCATGTATAGTAATCATCGCTGTATTTTTTATTTATTTAATTTAATTTAATTTAATTAATTAATTAATTTATTTATTTTTATTTTTTTAACAAACTTTATAAAATTAATTAGGCATTTCTGAAATTCATTTTCCATTATATTAGAAATATAAGTTATATATATATATATATATATATATATATATATATATATATACATACATATTTTACTAATTGCAAAATTATTTAAAAATTATTAATTTATATAGGTTGGTGGGAGGAGCTTTTTGCAGAATACTTTCAGGCTTGAGAAATTTCCTCTATTTTTGCTACTATAATTTTTATACAATATTCTTTATAATTTTTAATTACGATACAATATATTAAAATACAATATAGAATTTTATACGTTATTCTCAAACTTATTTATTTACTTCTTTATTTATTTTATTTTATTTTATTTTACTTTTTTTTTTTTACATTTCTTATATATATATATATATATATATATATATATATATATATATATCAAGCATTTTGCTGATTATTGAATATCTCCTACAAAAATTATAGAAGCATTACTATACAGTATTACTATACAATAAAATTATTGAAGCATACATCCACATTTTTCATATATACATATACTGTCGGTAACAGAAGTGTCCGAACACTAGCAAATATTCCTATATTAAAAAAAAGTACACTTAATAAAGTTTTGTTAAATAAATCCTTGTCGAATCCTGTTTTTAGTCACTCTAAAAACATGATTCGACAAGCATTTATTTAAAAACTCTGTATTAAATGTACTTTTTTTATATAGGAATTTTTGCTAGTATTCGGAGACTTTTGCTACCGACTGTACCATCTTAATAAAAATTTACGATTTTCTTAACATTGAAGTATAGGGGGAGATTTTTAACGTTTATTTTGAGAATTATTTTCGTCGTAAAGATTTTAGAGCAGTTTTTTAAAATATCATTTATAATACTCGCAATAACAGCATTTAACACTGGTATTCTATTTGGAAAACTTCGTGAATGATTCTAAATTTGCGATTTTCTTAAGATGCAGTACAGGGCTGGCAAGGACATCATTTACTGTGAGAATGCCCTTTTCCTTAGTGAAAGCTTGTATTTATGAATAAAAGCTTTGAATTACTGCAATTGTTTGATTTGCATTATTTATTTCATTCAGCTTAAAATAATGCACTTGAATAAAATTAATTTTATTCCGAAAGAGCTGTGAACAAATTTGGATCGAATATCTCAAATAATTTGAATAAATTTAGTTACAAAGGTAAGTAAATGTATTTACAAATAGATTTGTGTTCAGTTCCAAATAATAACAGCTAAAACTGCCTTTACAATAACAATTGAACGATATAATTAACTAAAAGTTGAAAATAAAGGTTATTGAAAATTTAAACGAAGCGTGTATTTTTATTAAATCAAGTTACAATCTATCTTTTATATAAATGACTGAAATCCTGAATTAGGATACATCAAACTCTCATTTTAAATCAAAATACATTTCATTTCTTTTACATCTCTTTGATGTTGGTAAGGAAATTACATTATTAAATCTCAAAAAGTACTTTATCCGTAGAAAGAAAAGAGAGAGACTGTCTCACTTTTAATTTAAAAGAACTGATGGCAATTTGAAAGAAACCAGGAATATATATATATATATAAAGTGTAATGTAAGCGTGAAGATATATTATTTTGGACTAAAAGAAAAATATATAAAAAAGGGAGTTTTTTTAGAATAATAAATTTATTTTCTCCTTTATTTATAAAATAAACAAAATAACTATTTTTATTCAATGTACTTTTTATCTTTTTTTATTTTTACTGTATTTAATGCTGCAATTTATATTCACATATAAATCTTTTTCAGAAATAGCCTTCGCTAAATTAAGTTTTTTTTTTTTTTTTTTTTTTTTTTTTTTTTAATAAACAGCGACTCATTTTTTTTTTAAACTTGTTTTACAAAACTTATTTTATGAAACGTATTTTCATGACATCATATGTTTAACTGAGGACTCTTTTTAAATCAGTATACTATAAAAGGGCATAATTAATAGAAACTTAAAATTATATTCTCCGATCTCTATTTTCAAATTTATTATTACCATGTTTTAATTAACTTATATTCTTGTTATTTTGTTTGTTTGTTTGTCCAGTACAAATCTTGCAACCAATTTTTAACTAACTTCCTGACTAACTAGACATTTGAAACTTTCAGGACAGCTCAGAACACGGTGACAATACATTATTTTAATACTTTTAGTCAACTGTTTCAGGTCCCTACTCCCTTCGGCATCGTTTATAAGAATCGTCAGAAAATTTATTTAACTAACTTCCTTACTAGCTAGACATTTGAAACTTTCAGAATAGTTCAAAACTCGGTGAAAATGCATTTTTAAAATATTTTTAACCAGCTGCTTCGGGACTCTGCTGCCTTCGGCAACGTTTTCAGTAAAAAGCTTGAAATCGATTTTTAACTAACTTCCCGGCTAACTAGCCATTTGAAACCTTTATAATAGCTCAAAACACGATAACAATGAATTTTTTTAATACTTTTCGCCAATTGTTTCGTTTTCCCGCTTCCTTCGGTAGCGTTTAAATGATTCAACAGAAATTTTAAAAACATGATATATGAAAAGTTCTTTTTATCTTGTAATTATTTTTATTTTTATTTTAAGAAAATGATTTTCTACGAACAAAGTGAATAAAGTATTTTTCTCATAACTATAAGCGTACTATAAGATACTTTTGTAAGAATTCAAAGAGTTTCTTTCACAAATGTATATTAATAATTTTAATTTAATTATAATTAGTTTCTTAAAAAAAAAAAAAAAAAAAAAAAAAAAAAAAAACATTAAGGTGTATCGGATTTACTTTGAAAATAATTCATTTTCTATAAATCTGCTTGTGAAGAACATTATATGTAATGTACACAAAATAAAGAATGATGGCATGCATGGATAGTATACATAAAATAAACAACCTAAAATACACGATGGCCAAATGTCAATGAGATATTCTACTCTTTAATGTTAAAAAAAAAAAAAAAAAAAAAATCACTTACGATAATGTGGTTGTATAACAATACTTACGATAAAAAATAAAATAAAATAAAATAAAATAAATAAATAAATAAATAAATAAATATTTTATTTAAGAAAAAATAATATAAAAATAAAAAATATCCAAATTTTGATTATAGATGGCGCTATACTTTAAAGACAGTAAAAAAAAAAAAAAAAAACATTAAGGCAACCAATGGAAGAACATTTTATAACCAAACTAGGCTCAAAAGCTAGAAATCCACCTATTTAAAGGCATGAAGCATTTCATGTAACAATTGAAGAGGGTTACGTTTTTTTCTAGCTCACTGAATACGAGCCATCCTGTTTACAAAGCGAAATTTGAAGCGGAAGTCCGGTATTCAAGAAGGCGTCCAAACCTTTGCTGTCCTATGTCTGTTGGTTTAAAATTATGATTTAAACTTCTACTTAGGGACTTTTTGGGATGCCAAACATATTGCAATGCTCAAAATATACAGTCGGCAGCAAAAGTATCCGAGCAATAGCAATAATCCCTGTCTAAAAAAGGTACACTTATTACTGCTTTGCTAAATAAATCCTTGTCGAATCATGGTCTTAATCAGTCTAAGAACATGATTCAACAAGGATTTATTTTTTTTTTTTAAGTATTAAGTGTATTTTTTTAATATCGGAATTAGCTAGTACTCGGATACTTTCGCTACTAACTGTACTTACCTGGAGTGCATGGGTTACAAGATGGGGCCCAATACGACCACTAAAACTTTGTTGTGTTTATTGGCGCTTTCTGCATTTTATTGTATTTGAAATATAAAATCCACCACATATATGGTTTTTAGTGGTTGAATGTGTACGATGTAAAGCATTGTATGTTTGTTACGTATTTTTAAGAAATGTTTTACATCTTACGAAAAAGAATTTAATAATTTAAAAAATATATATATATATGCATATACTGAAAGTAGTCACTTTTAGTATTTTTAGTTATATATATATATATATATATATATATATATATACTTCCGTTTCTTAGAGGATAAGGCGACTTTAGTTCATACGCCTCGAACGTCCAATTAAAATCTATGCATAACCTGCAAAAAGAGAAAATCTTTGAAGGACAATTTATTAAATCTGACAAAAAAAAAAAAAAAAAAAAAAAAAAAAGCAACCCACTTTCAGTTCCACACCTTTACCTTATTTGGAATGTTAGTTTTATTAGGATCAGTTCCGTAGCTTAGTTTTTATACAATTTTGTATTATTTTCAATATAAAGATCCTCCTTAAAATACAAGTTTATATAAAAGATTCTGCTCTATTGAATTTTGTTTTTAATTTAGAATAACTCACGAAAATTTCAAATTAGAATATTTTCCTTGTATAATGTTCAAGCTAGATTCATAAACGTTATTTTAAAAGTGATCTGACAATTTTATGATGAAAATGTCCTTCAAAATAGACGTTTATGTGAAATTTTGCCTATTCTGCCATGTTAAGAAAATTCTAAATTTCTAATAGTTTATGAAACTTTTAAATTATAAAATTCATTGCCAATGATGCCCATAAAAGTATTCTATATGATATATTAAAAGTGGCCTGACATCTCTACGTCTAAAATATCACTAAAAATGGTTTATGTGAAATTTTGCCCTGTTCTGCCATGTTAAGAAATTCCTCCTTTCAAATAACTTACGAATTTTTTAAGATTGAATTAAGTTCTTGCCAGCAACATATCTGATATTTTGAAGCTCGTTTGACATCTTTACTGCAAGAAAAAATCCGTTTGATGCTCGTTTAAAATAAAATTTGTCCTTTTTCTCCCAAGTTAAGAAAATCGTAAATTTTGAATAACTTAGAATTTTTTTTTTTTTAACTAGGCTAGTGAAAAACAATAAGGTTTCTGTTTGTGTAACATTTTAAAACTGAAACAACTTCTGTGTGATAATTTGCTCTTGAGATACCGTGTACACAGCTTGACAAACTAACAAACTAATACACTAAAAAAACTATGAGATATCCTTTAGTCGGATACCATGTCAGTTTTGTTACGTACGGATTCATCACACCTCAAAAGCTGTGAAAATCTCAACATATATATATATATTTCAAAGATTTTCAAAATTACCCAAGCTCCCCATACTAAAATATTTAATGATTGTTTTCTTATGTTTGCATTCATCCAACAAACAATAATTAAATACTGACATGGTCATATTCTCATTTTACTTGCTTACTTGCCTACTCCCCAGTTTCGGCGTCTATTTTGAGCACCATCTTGGTATCCATGCCCTCTAAACTTAAGGTAAGTAAACTTTGAGCATTGCAATGCGTTTAGTATCCGAGAATACGCCGAAGTAAACGTTTAAATCATTATTTTAAGCCAACAGACAAGGGAGATATAGAACGACACAGCTTTGGCCGACATCTTAGATACTGGACTTCCAGTCCGAATTTCGCTTTGGTAACAGGCAGTTTAGTATTCGGCGGGATCGAATTACCGTAGAAACATTGTTTTTCTAACTGTTATATGAAATGTTAGTTGCGTTGTTCCTTTTTTTGAAAACGTGCCTAGTCTATCCAACATTATTTCAATATGTGCGACCTTTTTAGCTCTAATCTATACAGACTCTATTTGATATCCTCTTTAGTTTGCCCTTTTTCATTGTGAGTGAGACTGGATTACATTCATTATTCTATTTTTGAATACAATTATACGACAGAGGGAGCATGCGCATAGTCATTCACATAGTCGCTCAAGAAAAAGCCAAAAAAGGTTAAATCCATGCATCAAAATATTTGTGTCAAAACTAAGGGGGGAAATGCTATTTAAATAAAATACGAGGTAAAATGCCATCTACGAATAAAAATTGGAAATTTTTAATTGTTATTTCCATAAATGAAACTTCTCAACATAAGAAGCATTTTAGTGCAAACCTTATACTCGAACACCACTTAAAAATTTTTATATTAAACTTTTTAATGTGTCAAGGACATTTGGCACACCATGTATTTAGAAGCAAAAATCATCGTACAAAAATCATCGTACAACAACTAAAATCTAATGGTAGTTGTATATTAATGTAATTAAATATTTTATTTTTAAGCAGTTGGTTTAAAAATTTTAATATACTTATACAATAATTTCAGTAAAGATGTCAGTTCAATTTTTTCTCTGGGTATATTGTCGGGCTGATTTTTGGGGGTGTATTTCGTCCAGGGGCTGTTTTGTCAGCGGCAAATAAATCTGGGGATAATTTGTCGGAACTATTTTATTCTTGGGTTTATTGTCGAGTTTTTTTTTTTTTTTTTTTATGAGAAATTTGCCTGGGGTTTATGTTTAAGGTATATTGTCATGCGGAAATTTTATCTAGACCCTGTTTTTTAATTTTTTTTTTTGTGCTGAGGCTATTGTGTATATATATATATATATATATATATATGTATGTATGTATGTATATATATATATTTTAGCTAATTTCTCCTGGTTGTACTTAGTTATGGATGAATTTTGTCGGCTTGAAATGATATGCATGCGGCTGTATTGCCGAGATATTTTGTGTATGGCTATTTCCTCATGCGACTATTTTGTAGATGTGTTTTTCAGGGCTATTTTGTCTTGTGACTATTTTTTACTGGAGCCATTTCTCTGGAATAGTTTCGTTTAGGGGTGTTTTGTTGAGACTATATTGTCCTGAAGCTATCTTGTTGGGGTATTTTATCGAAGTAATCTATGGGATGTATTTCACCTGGGGTTATTTCATCGGGGTATTTTGTAAGGCTAAATTGTTCAGAATGTTTTTTAATGGGGCTATTTTGATCTAGGACTAGTCTTCGGAGGCTCCTTTTCCGGAGCATGCAAATTTGTACCGGGATTCTTTTCTCCGCGTTATTTTTTATTGCACTAATTTTCCGAGGCAGTTATTGTAGCTAATTTGTCCTAGGATAATTTTGTCTAGCAAATTTATCGGGAAAATTTTATCCTAGGTTTACTTCGTTGTAATTATTTTTTCCTTAGTAAATTTTTTCGGGAAGTTTTGTCAGGGGCGTTTTGCCACAGGGCTAATTTGTCTTAGAGCCCGTTTTTTGAGCTATTTTGAAGGACTGTTTTACCCTAGGGCTATTTTATATTTTCTTGGGATTTTTTGCTGAACTATATTTTTTAGTCTATTTTGCATGAGTTATTTTTAGAAAAAAAAAAAAGTCCAGAAATCAAGTTTAATCAAGAGTCGAATCTTTTTTTTTTTTTTTTTTTTTTTTAATGGACGCTCATATTTAACAACTGTATTCACAGAAAATTTTACATAAAAAAATTTACGTTTGTAAAATGAAAAAGGCATAAAACTAAAGATATCTTTCCACCATTAACTTTTCTCACATGAGATTTTTTTTTTTTTCACATAACCATAAAATAATCCACATAACCATACAATATGAACAATACTACCACTAAACCACTCCTCTTATTAAAAAAAAATAAGGCTGAAAACGAAAGGTAAACTTTATATTTACGTATTAATATAAATATTAATATAAATGCTAACACATTAAATTGTATGATAATTTTATTTAACAGCATATCAAAATTTCTATTCGCTCATTTTCTGTTTAGACAATGTGCGTAACTGCTTTTATATTTGATATTATCCATATTTATATATATATAGTCGAGTTCTAGTTCGCCAATCGGTAAATCAAAATAACATTTATTCTTAAAACAATTTCTGAGTTCATTTATACAACTTTATTTTGTTTTTTTTATTGCTCAGATTTCCATATTTTGTAACTATAAACGACCACTTTGAGAAACAAAACATAAATAAAATAAAAATAAATATATGTATATATATTAAGATAATTTAATAAAATTCAGAGAAAAGTATATCTATTCATTGGACAAAAAAGATATGTTTAATGTAAAGGCAATATTGTGAAAATGAAATGCAATTATTAAAAGACCTTTATTATATTTATTTATTTATATTAAGATAATTTAATAAAATTCAGAGAAAAGTATATCTATTCATTGGACAAAAAAGATATGTTTAATGTAAAGGCAATATTGTGAAAATGAAATGCAATTATTAAAAGACCTTTATTTTATTTATTTATTTATTTACTTTTTTTTTTTTTTCAGAAAATATTTAAAAAACTATTCATCTATTTTTTTTTTAATGTCGTCGGATCAATTTTTCGAACATACGAATCCTGAATATTTTAAAATCTAGAAGATGATGTAAAAGAATGCAAGATAGCAAAATTCATTATCTTAACATTTTTACACCTTTACAGATTTATTATTATTATTATTAGTAGTAGTAGTAGTAGTAGCTATTTTAAAAGTAATAATAATAATAATAATAATAATAAAATAACTCTTGATATTATCTTTCTTTTTTAACACTAATAAAGATACAGATATATATATATATATATGTATATATATATATTTTTTTAAATCTTAACATTTACTTTTTCTTTTTTTATGTAACAGCTTCAAAGAAAAACAGGAGACAAACGCAAATGCCAACGTACAAAGATCGTACGTTTATCTTTATTTACATTCATTTATTTATTTATTTATTTTTAACAAAATTATAAATTTAAAAAGACTATAACTCGTGGTAAAATTTGCGGAAAATTCCTTACGAGCAAGGGATTTTAAACTGAGATCACTTATAATGGAAAAATATGTTTCTATCAATAATTTTTATGCATGAATTGTAAAGTACATGGAATGTTTCGATTCTATTAAAAGATAGTATTAACTGGTTACTTGAACAACTTTCTAATATATTTTTAATTTTCCTAATATGATGTTTTATGTATCTTTATTTTAATGCAATAAGAAAAAAATCGAATGTAATAAACATGTCAAGTAATTTTAAACGCCTATAAACAAATCGATCTCTGCGCTCTTCTACAGTAAAATGCAGCGACAAACTAGTATTTAATGCAACAAGGAAAGGAATTTATACGCAAACACTAAATTTTAAATACTTGCAACAATTGTTTCCAGAAAAAAGAAAAAACAATTACCACGAACTTTTATCATATAAAAAAGAAGTGTGCATCTTTTGCCACATTCATGATGTAGACTATATTCATGTAATAAAAAGTGATGTCTGACCCTAAAAAATATGTCAGTTTGCATTTGAAGATATTTCCCTAGAAAGTTTTTATTTATTACAGGATATTTTCATTTTCACTAAATAAATTCTGCTAAATAGATGTTTTAAATAACGGTAATAATTGTTTGTTTATATTAGGTTATAATTTACGAGCATCCACCACCACCCCCCTCTCGCTCTTTCTTTCTTTGCATACATATACATATGTATGTATATATATATCGAATGTTTTATAACGGATATATTTTTCGGCGGCTTAGTCATTTGTATAAGGAACATTCGATTACAATTGAAAAATAAGTACTAAAAACTTATTATTTACTATTATTTACTTATTATTTACTATTGTACTAATAACTTATATTAACTTAAGTGTATTACTAATAATACACTTATAATGGAAAAATATGTTTCTATCAATAATTTTTATGCATGAATTTTAAAGTACATGGAATGTTTCGATTCTATTAAAAGATAATATTAACTGGTTACTTGAACAACTTTCTAATATATTTTTAATTTTCCTAATATGATGTTTTATGTATCTTTATTTTAATGCAATAAAAAAAAATCGAATGTAATAAACATGTCAAGTAATTCTAAACGTCTATAAAGAAATCAAACTCTGCGCTCTTCTACAGTAAAATGCAGCGACAAACTAGTATTTAATGCAACAAGGAAAGAAATTTATACGCAAACACTAAATTTTAAATACTTGCAACAATTGTTTCCAGAAAAAAGAAAAAACAATTACTACGAACTTTTATCATATAAAAAAGAAGTGTGCATCTTTTGCCACATTCATGATGTAGACTATATTCGTATAATAAAAAGTGATGTCTGACCCTAAAAAATATGTCAGTTTACATTTGAAGATATTTCCCTAGAAAGTTTTTATTTATTACAGGATATTTTCATTTTCACTAAATAAATTCTGCTAAATAGATGTTTTAAATAACGGTAATAATTGTTTGTTTATATTATGTTATAATTTACGAGCATCCACCACCCCCCCCACTCTCGCTCTTTCTTTCTTTGCATATATATACATATGTATGTATATATATATCGAATGTTTCATAACGGATATATTTTTCGGCGGCTTAGTCATTTGTATACGGAACATTCGATTACAATTGAAAAATAAGTACTATATTTTTACCTAATTATAAAATAATTTAACTTTATTAAGTATACTGCGCTGAATATATATATATATATATATATATATATATATATATATATATATATATATATATATATATATATAGAAATACATTAATATAATCAGTGCAAAAAAATTTTTATGAAATTTAAAGATGACTCAACTTCAGTATTAAAACAATTCCTTGGATCACAAGCTAAGACTACCCATATCAAATCAAAGAAGAATTAAAGAAAAATCGAAATAAATATTGTAAATTGGAATAAGAAAAAAAGCATTATTGGCATTCTAACGTTTTCAAGGGCCTGGTAGAATGCAAATAAGCTAAAATATGGATGTTTTTCTGTAACAAAGAAAGCAAAAGCTAAGAATTTCTTTGTTCGCAGGCCCATTATATATATATATATATATTAACATGGATGAATCACGCATGGCTTAAAAGCAAATTCAGCATTATGTTAAAGATATTCACTTATTGATTATCCTGGACAATTATTTAAATTTTGATGCTGAAATAGATCGGACGTTTTTCGCCAAGGACGGTCACAGAAATCTGCCAACCTAATCAGGCAAATTGTTTATACCGCACCTTTTTCTACGCCACTTAATTTTTAGAGTATTTGTTTTCTTAATTCATCGTAAATATATTTGAAGAAAATTACTGTAAAAATTAAGTGATGTAGAAAAAGGGGCATTACTAGCAATTTGCCGGGTTAGGGTGGCAGCTCTGGTCACATATTCAAAAAAAGATTATTTAATAATAATAATAATAGTTTTAATCAATAGAATAATGTCATACTATTTAACACACACACACACACACACACACACACACCAAAAAAAAAAAAAATGTTTGTATATACATTCATACTTTTTCTAAAAAATCTGAAAGGTGATCAAAAATTTTGTGATTTTCCCATTTTTAAGAGTTGGCTGTCCCCATAATTTACAGCGTATTTTCTCTAATATAACTATGAGAATGTAATTTCATATTATATCTTATATTTCTGATTTCAGACAAAAGTTTAATTCTCAAGATGTAGTTTAATAATTCCAACATAAAAATGCAACACATAATGCGACAATGTTTCTAAAAGAAAAAAAAATTAAGAGTAATAAATTCAATTACATTAAATAACATTAAAACGTGATTTACCATTTACCATTTTTGTTTTTATAAACGTTAACTAGTATTCCATTCATTTATATGAATAATGAATGTAATTGTTTTATAAACAACGCTATTACACATTTTGAAACAACCATTTATGTAATTTGAGAAATACAGAAAAAACTACAAGTAAGATTTGCGTGATATAACAATATTTCACATCTAATATTCTGTCATTACGTACACGGTATTTCATTCAAGCATTATATTATATTCAAAGCATATAATTATCACGAAAAGCATTGCAGTTCTTTTACTCAAAACAGAAATTACGTGAATCTTAATATACCCCGGTGTGACACACCGGAATTTTGGTAAAGAATAGCCAATTATGGGAGACGTTGAAAAGAAAGAAATGTTAAAAAATGAATACACTTATGAAAGATATATATTGAAATATTTACGTTAATATTAAGAGAGAAAAAGAACGAAATATAATACATAATGAACGCAATTTTAGTTTTATTTTTATTTCATTTTATTATTTATTTATTTATTTATTTTATTTTCCAAAGTATGTAGATAAATGCAATATGCATAGAAATCAAAATCCCCCCAAAAATATAAATGTGAAGTTATTTTTCTTAAATTTTATGTAAAAATTATACCTAAAAGTAAACAAAGTACAAAAAATAACATTATAAAAAAGCGAAAATCTATTATGCAAATTCAGTGTTATAGCTAATATTATTTTATATTATTCGCGAGAATAAATTATCGATTTATAATACCTTTTTCTAAAGTACAAATTTTACTTTTTATTTTTATTATTATTTTTTTTTCTGATTTATTAAGAAATATTTTATTAATAAATCTTCAGATTAAAGGTTGATAATCCAAATTAATTACTCTTTCCCAAAAATGACTGTAAATTTAGAGGGATTGAAAAACAGTTGAATAAATTTGAAGAATTCTTTTTTACAGATTTTGCGTATAGGTATATAAATCCCTTAATGCAAAAATAATTTCGGAAATCCGTATATTGAATTGCACACAAAAAACAATTGTTATTAAAAAAAAAAAAAAAAAAAAAAAAAAAAAACACTTTTTTTTTTTTTTCTAGATTATTATGCAATTTTTATTTTTACGGAACATCAAGTTTTCACAATCTTACATTTTCCACATGTTTAACATAACTTTATGTGACAGATTATTTTCTTCTATTTTTCACGAGCACGGTAGAAAAGAAGGAAGGGATATCACCACAAATAAAACTGCATTATTTGTTTATAAAAAGCAATTGTAACGATGATGTATTACTTATTATTTTAAAAATAAAATATAAACAGCTTTAGTTATTTTTTAAACTACAATTTTTATACAGAATTTTATAAGGATAATTTCTTTATAAAATACAAGATTTTAATTTTTTAAACATAAATATATATATATAATAATAATAATAATAATAATAATAATAAAATAATAAGAAGAAGAAGAAAATGACTTGAAAAGGTGCATGAACTTATTAAAATTTGGATTGTTTATGGTAACTATTTCAAATAGAGTAAAGTACAGAAAATGTTTATTCTTATTGTGCTTTATTTAATAATTTTAGGCTTAATTTTTCTTTTTAACTTTTCGTCTGTTCAATATGATTTGTATTCTCTTAAAATAAATGAGTTAATTCACGATGTGAAGTAGGAGTAGTTTTATTTTCTTTTTTAATCGACTTCAGTTTAAAAAAAAGCAATTCTTTGAGCTAATTAGTAGCTTTATATTTTAACGAACTTGAGTTATCTATATTTATCGATGCTTAAATTATTTTTGCTCATTCAACCAATTTTAAGGAGTGTTGCCAGATTGGCGAATTTTTTATTCAATAATCATAAACAATTTTTAATTGCAACGTTTGTCTAATCCCTTCGAAGATTTTCAATCTATTAAGTATATCAAATATCACTTCTCAAAATTATTGGTGAGTATTGCATAAAAAAACAGCCAGATTTAAGAACACTGCTTGTAAGTGGCAACTTCGGTCTTGTTGGAATGTTTTTTTTTTTTTTTTTTTTTTTTTTTTTTTTATAGCTCAAATGTGCAACGGGCAGCCTCAATGTAAAGTGATCTAGTTCATTAAAATTATTCATATTAAAATCAATAATAAAAAATATATATATATATTTAAAGGGGACTAATGTGCAAGTTGTACCTGACGGGACAAAAGTGAAAGTTTTACCTCACGGGACTAATGTGCAAGTTGCACCGAACGAACAAACTATTTCTTTCAACGAAAATGAATACTAACCCTGGACGATAGATCTAATATATCGTATCATATTGTACATCATATTTATCGTAATATAACTCAATACTTATTTCGCTTCTTTCTTCGACTCGTTTAAATACGCATTTTTTATATGCATGAGCAGCCCCGAAAAACAAAAACATTAAATCATTAAATTCATTTTTTTACTTATTTTTATTTCATATTATTTCACGCGCACTTTTTATTTCCTAATTCAAAATTATTAAAAAAAAAAAAAAAAAAAAAAAAAAAAAAAAAAAAAAAAAAAAAACTTTTTCGATATCGCTTGTAACGATACTGATTATTATTAATTTTCTTTTCTTTTTCTTTCAATAATAATAATTAAAAAAAAAATGATTTTGATGAAATTCTGGCAAAAGCAGAATTTAGTTTAGGACGGAGGACTATTAGTTTTTTTTTTTTTTTTTTTTTTTTTTTTCTTTTTTCAAATTATAACATCGCTTTCAAATTATTCAATTATATTTTCGATAAATTTTAGATTTCGACAAATGTCCAACTATCGAAATCGATAACGCAAAAATCCCAGATTCAGACTAATAGACCCTCAGTCCTAATAAATAAATTACCCAAGTACAATAAACAACTCAAGCTTGAGTGCTTTATGATAACTCATTCACTTTACTAAATTTAAATCAAGATGAGAGGAGAGCGTTTCTTCTGGGCAAATGACTGAAAAATCACTCAAGTTGAGCTATTTTATTTTATTTTATTATTATTATTATTATTATTATTATTATTTTTTTTTAAGAGAGTATGTTTTATAAGTAAATTTGTTACTTCTTATTTTTAAGATTGCTGATTTACGTAAATTTACCTATATTTACGTACAATAAATAAAGTAATTTATATCCTGGAAGTGTTGGTTATTGTTATACTTTCAAGTATTTTACATTTTGTCTGTTTTTTTGTTTATTTAATTATTTATTTATTTTTAAAACCGCTTGGGGTATTTACTTCCTTAAGGGAAATATACATATATATATATTGTTCAAAATATTTAACATATACAAAAAAATACATTAATAATTCAAATTTAATGAAATGTTTAAAACTCACGATACTTTCTTTTGTAGCAAAAAGCGATTTTTAGAAATAATCGTATTAAGTACACCTATATCATTAAAGAAATCAAGTGTGTCAATTTTATGTATTTTTACAGTAGAATATATTCGATAATTCCTTTACATTGCAAAATTGTTACAACTTCAACACAATTATATAAAAATTCAACTAAACTTTATTTGTTTATTTTATTTATTTATTCATTTATTTTGAATAATTAAAATAAATTTCGAAATTATTGTGGAATTTAAAGTGGAAACTACTAAGTTCCCAATATTTTTTATTTTATTTATTTATTTTAATTCATTTCATTTCTCAGCATTGTTAGCGTCCATAGTGTTTTTCACACTATGTCCATAGTGTTTTTCACACTATGTTTCACACCTTTGTTTGTAGATTAACTTTCTAAAAATGTAATTACCATAGAGAAAAAAGAAACAAACACCAAAGAGAAATATTGTAAAAAAAGAAATGGCATTAGAAATTCGCACAGTATAAAGCAGAATAATTGTTTTGGAAAAGGATTTAAATATGTTTTTAGCATACGGAAAAAAAGTAGTCAATTGTTAATTATTTTTAATTTTCTTTTCTTTTCTTTTTTTTTTTTTTTTCTTTTTTAATCAAACTTACAGTCGGCAAAATTGTAGAAGTGCACATCCACATCCAATTTTTTTCTTTCTTTCTTTTTTTTTTTTTTTTTTTTTAGTTTGATCGCTAATTTTTATCATTGATTTATTTTTTTATAAACATCATAAATAGTAAGATCATGAATTGAGAAATATTGACTTAACAAAATAGTATTAGGTGCAAAACTTTTAATCACGAATTATTGCTAAAACTACAATAATTTTGTTGCCAACTGCACTACGATTTATTAAAAAAAAAAAAGTTACAATTTTGCTCTGATAGCTCTCTTTTTCTTTCTTTCTTTTTTCTTTTTTACCTTCACATTTTTATTTTCTCAAGCATCTCTTCGCATATTCAAACCAAAGACTTCCTCACACACCATAAACGTGGTGTCTTCGACATGTTTGTACCTGAGGAAGAAAGGCAGCGTCCTTTCGAAAGCGGTAGTGTTTCCATTTGTTTTATGTGAAGAAGTTTTTAGTTTGAATATTGATTGTACACACTGGACAATGATTGTATTGATTGTTCTTTTATTTAGTATCTTCTCATATGTAGATATCATTTAATTTGAAATAAAAAGATTTAAACGCTTAAACATTAAATCTCCCCCTCCCCCTCCCCCCCACTCTCTCTCTCTCTCTCTCTCTCTTTTTTTTTTTTTTTTTTTTTTTTTTTTTTAATAGGCTTTGTATTTGCAACATCAGCGCTATATTCTCCTTTTAAAAGAATTATTTCTGAAAATTAACAAATGCCCATAAGCTTTAATTTTACTTATGTGAAACAAATATTCCGTTAACAATAACTACATTTAACAATAATTTTCAGCGAAATAATTGATGCAATTTAATACATTGGAATACTTTTAAATAAATTGGATATTATTTTGAGTTAAAGCAATAATGAAATTTTAAATAAATGCGATAAGAATTTTATATTGCTTCAATTGAAATGAAACTTATGTTAACATTACCAGAGGGAATGTCTCAATTTAATTACAGAAACAGATATCAGATATGTGTAATATAATATCCTTCCAATGAGATTACTTATTGTTTTGAGTTTTAATTTTAGATACAATGCAGTTTAAAATGCTACCTATACAATTGAATAAATTATTATTGTACAATTTATTTTTCAAGGAAATGCCTCCTTTTAAAAATAGATTCAAGAGTTTTAATAAATCAATGAATTACAATGTAAGGCTTTTAAAAACTACTATAATAATAATAAACCGAATCAGTTTTAAGATGAATTACAATTAATATTATAAATATGCTTCATAAAAATCTGTTGTGAGGTCGAGTCTATAGACCGTCACCAAAGTTGGGACGGTTAAGGCACTTCGTCGCCAGTGACTCGGCGAAAGTCTTGGTCGAGTTAGTTTTATGTCGGCATAGTGCTGCAGTGAAATAATTAGGATCTCAGTGTTAAAAAATTAGAAGTGATTTTAAAAGATTTTGAGTGAAATGAAAGAAAAGGAAGTTGTTGAATGTAGTATAAAATGAAGGATAGTGAATTGCTAGGGGTGATGAATAGGTAGCTGATTAGTGTGGAGTAAAGAGTTATAGCGAATTGGAGTTGGTAGCGATACGGAGTTGCACCGGATTATGGTGTGCGTGAAGTGATGGTAGAGAGGTGTAGTATTGTGGCGTAAATTAAGAAAAGAGTCTGCCGTGTATCGAGAATCCGCTCGACACTCTGAAGTGGGAATAGTTAGTAAGAGCAGAGAGCAGTCGCCAAAAAGATCAGCATTGGTGAGTCACTTTTATTTTATGTCTTGTTAAAGTTATTTTCTGAAGTCATTTATTTAAATTGAGTTAGCTCAACGCCCTCCTTGATATTGAATGCTAAATAAACTTTGTTATTTATTTGTTAACTTTGTCTCGAGCTCTTCTTATTACAAAGTAATCTAAGTTCATCTTTAAGATCTATGATCTAGGATTTAAGATCTACAATTGAGAATACGGAGACCACTTATTCTCTACACTGTTTGTGAATTACAAAGTAAAATCCAAATTCAAAAATAGTTCAGATTTCTAAAATTTATTTGAAAAAAAAAAATAAAATGTGTAGCACTAAATTACCACTATTGCAATGGCAAATATGATGAAAGTATAGTTAGTTTTATTTATATTGTTTTAACTGCTATTTTGTTAAACATGAGTTTACGAATTTATGAATTATGAATTTATAATTTTATTCAAAGCAATATATATATATATTAAAAAATATATATTTTAACTTCTAATAAGATCGTCATTTCTCACTTATAATATCCTACAAATATGTATACATCTTGTGGTATTTATAGTACTTTTTGCAAAGGTAAATCTAGTTAATCTTATATTGGTCAAACTAAACATAGTCCTAAATTCTGGTTAAAAGAGCATATCAATTACGTCCGGAAACAAGAAACCAACAAATTGGCCATTTAAATTTGATACAGCCGGGTGTCGCAGTAAAGATCGGCTCAAGTGGCTCAAATCCACCCCCCCCCCCCACTCGATGGCGGGGGGGTGGGGTGGGCCTCCTTAACACGCTTAATTTGCATGTCCCTTCACAGCCCCAAATATTTTACTTAACCCTGCAGTTAGACCCAATAATTGGCTTTTTAACATTTAAGAGTTTCCCTTTTGAAGAACTAAAATAACTAAAATCTCTGTGACCTTATTGGAGTTATCCGATAAGCAAACAAAAAACTAAATCTTGCTATTTTTTTCAAAGTACCGTCGCAAATACTGAACTCTCTTTAGCTGCCTCTTGGGATTCAGCCTTCTCACAAGTTAAATTCATTTCTTCTTTAGAAGCCCAATTTCCCCCCTTATAATGCCGCCCTTTGCTCGAGGGTGTAATCTTTTTTTTTTTTTTTTTTTTGTATGTGCGTGTGTGTGTGTGTGTGTGTGTGTGTAATAAACAAAGGAGGAGCCTTAAAATCACTCAAAACAAATGCATAGGGGTGAGCAACCTCCTTCAGTCTTTTAAAATTTTATTTTAATATCAACTAAAGCAATTGTTCCTTTAAAACCCAAATTTAATTCATTAGAAACTTTCATTATCAGGGTTTTTATGTAAGAAATATTAATAATAGATAGAAATTAATTAACATTTAATTATTAGTTAGTTATCCAGAAATAATTATTCAGTCATTTTTTTACTTAAAAGTTTAACTCCTTTCTATAACGCTTGTATTACGATTCCCCTGAACACGTAAAATAATTTACAGATCAAATCTACACTTGAACTCGATTTCTTTGAAGATTTTACATTTATAAGAATCTTAAAAACATTACTAAATATGAATTACTGTATCTTCTTTGTCAGATTGTTGGGAAATTTACATTCAATTCGCACTTTCTACATTTTCCACGAGAACTATTTCTCTATTTCTTAATGGCTAAACCACCATATTCCGCCTAATTCTATAACCTAGTTAAACAATATTAAAATCCTATTTCTTTCTTGCATATATAAAGCATTTTTGTTTCACTGATGACGGTATGCTAAATGCTACCGAAACAGCTGTCTGCTAATTCATTATTTATTTTGGCGTTCGGGACGTTTCTTTTTATGTCTGCTTTTAATTGCCTGCAAATAAAAAAAATATTTGAAACTTTATACGTATATATATATATATATATATATATATATTAGTTATAATAATTTGCAATATTCGTTTTTCACTGTGCGCATTTTTAGTAATATATATTTATGCTATTTTGAAAAATTATATTTTAAATTCATTCCACGAAGATTTTTTTTTTCCTGATCTTCTAAATTCTTGATCTTTAAATTCTTTTATATTTTTTTATATCAATTTTCATATCTTTTATGTTTGAAAAAAAAACTATTTTCTGTTTTGAATTTCACGCAAAATAAGAGAAAGAAGCATATGCATTTTTCTTCAAGGAAGTTAGAAACATAAATTATTCTTGCGACTCAGCAAGATTTATCAAAACTATTCTTAAGGAAAATTGAAAGAAATGCAAATATAAAAACCTACAGGAATTTTGTGGAGTTAGTACGCTCTTTTTGCATAAAAATAGCAATCTTATTTTTTCCCTGATTTCATGTCAAAGGGAAATACAATGGTTCGAATATCTTTGAATGCTGTATCAGTTGTGATCCATGTTATGCTCAGCATTTCAAATAGTTTTTCCTATTGAAATGTTGCAGGAAAATATATTGCTTATTTATTTATACAGTGTTATATCGTGATATGCCTACTAACGTAAAATAATTCTAAAATATATATGTTTTATGCAGAGATATTTGTATACGATATCACATAAATTAATATTTAATATTAATCTTATAAACCTTTACATTTTTATATATTTAAATATATATATATATATATATTTCTACTATTTTAAACATGCATTTCGTGTTTTCTTGTTTTGCAATTTTTATTGAAATTTTTAGGACGAGAGGAAAACTTTTTCTCTTTTTTTTTTTAAGCTATATATATATATATATATATACCATTTAATCATTATTAAAAATTATAAAATTATTAATCATTTTATGATTCATAAAATTTATATCTAACCAATACGCAGACAGGAAATCTGCTCTTTTTTCTATTATTTTCCCATCAGTCCATTTATATGATTTATTATTATTATTTATTTAATTAATCGTGCAAAGTTACTATTAGAAATCCCCAAAGAAAAATACTGGTGGAAAATGAAGCAAAAGAAATAGTCTGTCCCCATCTTGCCAGATAATGATATAAAATCATTGCAACAATCTAAATTTTTCACATTTTTAGGAGGGGAGGGGAGGGCAGTAGAGTGCAGAGCTCGTAATTGGAGACTGCAGGTTTGTTACTGGAGCTGCCCGAAAACTGTAGACATTAATGGTGACTGGTGTGCGGAAAATCCGTTGTTACCGCAATATCACCCATGCTCCTATCCAAATTATTCCTCTAGGGGTCACCAAAGTGGGGTAGCCATCCCTCCACAGACTATCAAAATTGTAACGGCATATCACCGGACAACCCTTAGGACTCTGCCTTATATCATTGCCAATTGCCCATAACGTAGCACTAGAGTAACATAAAGTCCACTCCCTCTATTTTTTTAAAGACAAATAGAAGAAATAATAAGTACAAAACTTTAAATAAACACCATAAAATGCAAGAACAGGCAACAATTGTTTTGAATCGAAAGAAGACATGACCTTTTGTCAGGGAAACAAAGTAGTGACGAGTCCTGAAAACAAAGCAACGACGCACTTATTACTTTTAAACGCCAGTTCTGTTTATATATATATATATATATATATATATATATTAAGTCGTTGCAAAAGTCCGTGCGGTTTTTTACTGCTTCATTTCATAAAAATACATCAAATCAAATGACTTTCTACAACCTTTGCCCATTTTTCGGGTAACAAATGTATACCACGCCGATAGAAGTTCTCGTCTTTGGAGGCAATAAAATGATCCGCGTCCACACGAACTTTTGCAACGACCTAATATATATATAAATATATATATATATATATAAATGGAATATATGTATAATAATTTAAATGTATTACAAGTACAATGCTCATTTTAAAATTACAAGTAATGAATAAACAATATGAAAGCAGAATAAATGTCCATAGGAAAATAGGAAAAGTTTTTGGTATTCAAATTGTACTGTAGCTAGAGAAATTTACAAATATATTTAGAATTCTGTATGCTTTAAGTTAACTATAATCAGATCCAAAAAAGTAAACTTTTCAATAAATGTATGCATTCTTAAAACACACTCTAAATTCCAAAATTGTATTTATTATTATTTTTTATTATTATTATTTTTTCTCCATAAACATTATCTAGAGAAACTGAAAATGAGAAACTTCACTTTATTATTGCGTTTAAGTATAATCCTTGTCCATTGTAAAAGATTCATACGTAAATAAAAAAAATTAAAAAATAATAAAAGATAAACGTGGGGTATATTTTAAATACCACTGTTTTGAATATCACTGATATATGTATACATTATTTAATTTAAGTGCATTAGTTCTACGAAAAAAAAAATAAATAAAGGTAATTTAATTGTTAGAAAATAGTATGATATTACACCTGTTTATGTGAAGCTCATTGACGAGATAAATATATTGTACATATTGTGTTTTAAAATCTAAAATTATTTGAATATGTTTTTGTTACACATTCTCAGAAGTAAAGATACCACGTTATTACGGATTGTCTGTCGTAATTTCCATACCGGATTTTTTAATAGTGTGGTATAAATTATCTCTGTTTTATTAAGGCAAAGATTACTATTTCCAAATAGTGGAAGAATAGGTTAATGAAACATGAATTTTAGTGTGAGTAACTTGAAATATCAGCAAATATTTTAACAATGTCATTTCCGTTTAAATTCATTTGGATAAAACACGCTATTTTTGTGGTATTTAAACCTTTATGAGTCAAGGTAATTTTGCTCAGTAAAATCAAAATTCATCAGAACTTATGAAGGATGTTAGAAGAGAAAAATAATTTTTCTTTTCGCTATGTTATAAAAGTAAACTTATATATATATAAATCCCGGGACGAGTTCTTGACATTAAAAATTAGGATATAAAATAGAAATGTGATTAATTGCACAATTAATAGAAACTTGATTACTTTCAGAATTAATAACATGTTAATGATAATAAGTAAATTTAGGTAGATTTGTAATTGCTGACAGCTCCTGTATGAAAATTGTGGGAACTTAAAAGGAGAAGAAGAAGTCCAGACTTATAAGAAACACCTGAACTCTTAGTGAAGAATTTATCTCTTTTGCGTAACTTTTAAATATCTTTAATAGTGTTTTAAAAGCAAGTTACTCTACTTTTAATCTACTATTAAACGCAAACGAAAGATATACGTTTATAATCATCACGTGTACTAAATTGCTGTTTAAAAGTAATGCTTAAGAAAACCTATAAAATACGCTGTGTGTTAATTAAAGTTTTTTTTTTTTTTTTCCGTCCTATACATTAATTATTTATGGTGCATTAGTTATATAAAATGTTCAGATAAAATATAATTTCACAAGTAGAGGAAGCAAACATATTGAAGCCTATCTAAACAGGAAATTGTGGCAAAAAAAAAAAAAAAAAAAAAAAAAAAAAAAATCCGTTTGAAAAGGTTTTTTTGCCTTAAATCTTAGAGAAATTTTAGTTACTTTTAGAATGGACTTTTCTCTAGGACAATTAATTTATTCTTTATGTATGGTTTATCTTTTTTCTAATTTCTATTTTCAGTGTATTATTGTGGGAAATATGGTACAACGTCTAGTACAACTACTTCAGTTTTCTCCAACGCTGTTGCGTATTCGCGTAATGAAGTGTAAAGGCTAATTTAAAATTCACAAAAACTGCTTTTAATTGGGGGGTATTATGGAACTATTCTCTAACAGCGAAATAAAAGTCAGTGACCTCCATTTTTACTAGCAATATAAACTGCTCTTGAGATAAGTGATGCCAGATTAATTTTTTTTTTTTTTCAGTATCCACCAATAAACTTTAATTGCAATGGTTGTATAATCATTTCAAAGACATCTCACAAAAATGTCTAAGACGTTAATAGGCAACCATTACAATTAAAATTTTGTCGTGGATTTTGAATAAAAACTCCCTTTAAGCTGGCAGCACTGCTTGAGACATAAATGTCCCAATGGTAGTGAAAGGGTGAAAAATAAAACAATAAATGGTTTCATGTTACCAGTAAATTTTCCGATGTCATAACTGGCGTCAAGTTAAAATGTACTTTTCAGTACCACACTCTTTGATGAATGATGTAAGATGAGTTGGCATACAGTATGAAGGGCGAATAGTGTGAAGAGCAAGCAGTGTGAAAGGCATACAGTGTGAAGTACGAATGTAGTTAAATGTCGTCTACCAAAGATGTCTACAGCAATAGCTATCAAAGCTACTCCAGGAGCTATATCGAATCTACTAAAATATACTTATATTGTGTTGGGTTTATTTATTTGATATTTATTAGACAGCTTCATTATCTATACTTAAAATGACTTTCGTATTGAGTGATCAAGACTATATAATTTCACAATAACAATGCAGAAGTTCTTATACAACTGAGTGACTTAATGACTTCTGCGATTACGTTTGCGGTTTCATGTATTTCCGTACATGTCATCTCCTTATACATGAATACTCCAAGACTGCACTCGAGATAAGATGAAAGTGATTTTTTAACACTTAACTGAACTGAACCCCGAGTACAATTTTAACATCTCTTCTAAATACTCCAGAATCATTTTTCATTTGTACGCAACCTAGATTACAAAAAACCTATTGAAAACTAATTCTAAATTTCACAAAATCAAAACTTTACTACTGTTTATTCTTAGTGGTACACTTCCATCCTTTCTAAATCAAAGTTAAGACTTCTAAAGCAATTGCACATCTTCACAACTCCCGATTCACGAATTTCTTACAATAATTGTGTGAGGCCTTACAATCGTAAAAACTGCCATTTCTTTCTATTTATTTTTCGAAAAAGTGTATTTTACCATTTTTCTTACATTACAGTCTAGAAATATAACATAAATCAAACAAAGACATAATTTTAATCATTAGGTAATGATATATGTATAAAAATTTTTGAAATATTAAGAAACATTTGTTTCAATTTAAGAACAAAAATAAAATTGTATAACATATTTATTCTCTGTAAAGACCATTTATTCATCATGAATATTTAAAAAAAATAAATAAATAAAATAAAAATAAACGTTATTTTTTCTTATAAAGATCGCCTTATATTTTCTTCATTTATATTCAAACAAACATCATTTTAAAGTTCAATTAATTAACAAACTTATGTCTTAAACATATCCTACATCATCTATTAAAATGTCTTTAAAAGTTAAATATATGTTCTGAATATATTTTGCTGAAAAGTTCAGATTAATTATGTTAGGCTAGTTAATATGTAAGAATATAAATTAACTTCACATGAAATTTTCGATATATCCTTTGATAAATTGTATTAATGATGTTGAGGTTATTTCAAGTTTCAAAAAGACTGTTTTACGATGTCTTAATCGATTGCAAAATACAAACGATAAAGAGTTTTGTTAGATTTTTTTTTATTTATTTCTTAATGTCATGCTTGAAGTTTCTTTTAAGTAGTCTATAGGATATCGTGTTAAACATTTCCTAAATTTAAAAAGATGATTATATATCTTTAAAATATTATTATATGACACAATGCGTACACAATATTTTTTATTTACAGTTTATTTTAACTCTTCGTATTTTTTGTACGAATATTAGATAAATTACTTAATAATATCGTGTCATAAATTTAAAATAATTCATTTTTTCCATTAATTTAAATTATATATGTACATATTTGCAAACCTATCCATTGTTTCTGGGAAAAATAAATGTGTATTAATAAAAAAAAAAAAAAAAAAATACTAGTTTATATAATTGTAACGAAAACTTTATTGTAATTATGATTTTAATTACAAAAATTTTAATGTTAAAAGAATAATTTATCGTCATTTAATATGTTTATATGTCACGTATATTATCGCTTAAACTTCCATTAAATTCCGGCCGACCAACACTGAGGCAATTTGTGCGCAAAATTATACAACGACTGCAATTCGATCTGCAATTTTTATTTAAAAAAATTAAAATAATAAGAGAAGACATATTTTAATGGTCGTAATAGAAAGATAAAACTTTTCTTATCATGTGTAAAAATGAGATTTGGAAGTAATTATTCTTTGAGTTAGAATTAAAAAAAAAAAAAAAAAAAAAAAGATAGTTTTTTTTTTTTTTTTTTTTTTTTTTTTTTTAATGTA